>ML823576.1:70294-92528 GCA_009831015.1 Picea engelmannii
TTTGTACTTTGACTTTGGATAAAGTACATTATGTCACTTTTGGCAAAAGTGAACATTAAATTACCTTTTTGGTGATTTTGAGGAGACATGAGTAGACTTAGGGAATTAACCCAAAAGTGGGTTTTGAGATTAGATTTATGTGGCGTGATCTCATCCTTTGATTTGGGATGATCTCATCCATCCAAATCTAGGTTTCCCTATTCTTTCCTAAAGAGGGGAAAGAGAGCCAAAGGAGGGGCACATTGTTCAAGGAGGCTTTTGTTCATGAGAGGAGGAGATTTTGAGCTATGGACTTGAGGTTTGTTGCATGAGGAGAGGAAGAGGAGGCCACTAGCATTCATTCATGGCAGCTTGGAGCAGCTTTCTTCCTTTATTTATTGGAGGGATTCTTCAGTAGAGGAGGGCGCATGGATTTGGCAGGCTGTTTGTCACCTGGAGGGATTTCTAGCCATTAGTTTTCCTTGATGTCAGTTGCAGAGTGAGGATAGCAGCAGGAGGATCATTCCTGTGGAGGGGTTTTCCATTCTGACATCTCAGTGGATTTCTGGAGCAGATCTGGCAGTTTCAGTGGGGGCGCACCATCCTGGAGTGCTTCTGGCAGTTAGAGCTTGGATATCTTCTTCATTATGGAGTTGCTATTGTACTAGGTTCTTATTGTATTTTGTTTACTGTAAAAGATATTAGCTCTACCTCATATATACACTATATCTCTAAACTGGTTTTCCCCGGGGGGGTTTTATCCAGGGTCATGTTGACCAAAAATACCTGTGTCTACACATGCATTTTAGTGGTTGTTATTAGCTCTTAGATCTGTCCATATTTCAGCAGAAAATATAGATTAGGTGTGTTGTTGTTATTTGGTAAGCATGTATGTATTTTTCCTAACATAAAACTACTTGCTAGAGCACCCAAACAAAGACAACAACCATAACAAATCAACAAAACTAAAAACTATTGTTGGCTGTTATAAAACAATAGAAATTAAAAGACAAGACAATAAGAAACTTAGAGTCTTATATTGGTCAAAGACAGACCAAGAAGACACCTGATAGGACCTGGAAAATTCACACAATATTTATAAAAGTCTCAAAGAAAGAGATAGTGCCTCTTTGTTTTCTAATCATTAAAATTCATTTGAAGTTTCATATTAAAACTGAAGGTAGAAAAGAATTACAAAAACTATTCTTTTAAATTTTAGATCACTGACACTATTCTTTGAGCCTAGAATAAATCTCAGGAACATCTTTTTGGCGTCGTTGTCGGGGAGTGAAGAAACAAAACTATTTTTCCTAGGAATACGACAAAGGTTAAGTTTCTATTTTTTATGGTGAACAAGAATTGAACACAAGGATAAGGTTCATTTTCATTTTTCACCTAGCGACTCCATTTTGTCAAAAATGACATCTAGACAAAAAAATACCAGAAAAAACCTAGACGATAAGCAGACTACGCCAATTTCAGATCCCTAAAACTGTTGAAAACAAAAGGATATCTAAAGAAAACATCTGCATCAATAGGTAAGATCTATAAACCTAAGGTTACTCAAGTTAATGTTAATACTCCAGAAGAAGAAGTAAGTTTAATTAGTTTTAAAGAAAAACATCAAAAACCCCATTTTGCAGAAGCCTCAACTAGTAATCCTGAAGTTAAATTAGAAAATCCAAAGGGGGTGATTCTCGAAGTAAAACTGTATGATCTAAAGGGAGAAAATTTCCAGAATACTCCTATCTCTTTGATAAACATTTTTACTAGTGAGAATAAAGAATCTTCTTCAATTATTAGTCTTCCTGAAGTAAATGTTTTTGTCTCTGAAAATCCCGAAGATCACCCTTTATACACAAGGTCATCTCTTATTATTTCCCTTATTTATCCATCTAGTTGATCTGAAATACCAAGCTCAAGTTCCCATTTTCCAGTTGATTTCAATTTTACATCCCTCTCACAAGATAAATCACCTTTTGATTATGTAGCAGAACTCTGATCTCACCTTCCTTAAGCAATTAAGGATCTATTACATCAGTCTTTTGAAATCTTTGATAATCTGCAGTATAGCCCTAGTATCTCTTCTTCTAAAATTTCAATGGATTGTGCTGGAGCTGATGGTTGTGGTGGGGCTGGTGGAAATATAAATCCACCACCACCTCCTCTGAGGATTTTTTCCAAAGTCATTGTTAGATATGCTCCCTTAGCCCTTCCTATTGTTCTACATAATCTACATGATAATTATATGAAGAGTTTACCTAAATTGATGGGAGAGGGATATTTAACAGCCACAAAGCATCTAACATTTTTCGATCAATTTGATGATATTCTTGATATTGAACATGAAGACTTTTACTTGATATTGTTAGTACATACTTTTGAGGGATAGGTTAGAACTTGATTTAGGGGACTTCATGCAAATTCTATACCATTGTATGATGATTTAGAGACTTCTTTCTTAATATAATGGGGTGAGAAAAAGGACCGTTTATATTACTTAACTAAATTCAAAGTTTTAAGGAAGAAAACATATGAAATTTTTTCATAATTTATCCAAAGATTCAATAAAATTTATAGCAAAATCCCAGCCGAAGTAAAACCTTCCCAACCAACTGCTAAAGTTACTTTTACAGGGGGATTTTGATTCAGATTTTTCTTTACTTTGAAGGGAAATAAGAGCCACGACTTTAGCTAGAATGCAAGATGATGCTATCGAAATTGAATCAAATTTGGTGGCATCAGGGAAATTGAAAACAAAGGTTGAGATGGGAATAAGAGAACCTATAAGGTTTAGTGAACAAGCAGGACCCTCCAGTTCTAGAAAAAACGCACAAGAAGAAAATATGGATAAGATCATTAAAGATTTATCAAAAAAAAATTCCGGGATGGAAATTGAGAAAGCCAAACCTGATCCATATGTTAGAAATAAAAACCGATTTAGGAGAACCCTTAATACAAACCCTCAGATTCAACAGAGGAAAATCAAGAATGAGGAACACAAAATTCAAGCTCCTTTTAAAACAAAAAATCTCATACAAGGAGATGATGTTGAAAATTATGATGAATTAGATGAGGATATAAACAATCTCAACGATGATTATGTTGAACCTCATTAACTAAACAAGATTATGAAAAATCTTTAGAACTTGGATCATTATTTGATGACCAAAATATCAATAACTTGGGAGACTCTACAACTCAATATAAAGATCTTGATGATTCAATAATGGTTGAGGTTCAAAATAAATATGATTTGAGGCCAAGAGAAAATACTTCCACCACCAATCCACCAAAAAATATATTTTCATGGAATAAAGAAAATGAAGCAGTGGTTTTAAAATCACCTACTGAAGTACAAGTTGCTCAAATAAAGCAAGTTGAAACTAAAGCAACACAAACTAAAAATATGGAGAAGAAAGAAGCTGAAGTTCATAACAAAGAACTAGAAAAGACAGTTGGTACCTATAATGTTGAGAATGAATTGAATAAGATTAAAATTCCAGTTCCTCTGGTTGAACTTGCCAGAAATCTGGTTTACAAGAAGCATATTTCAAAGGTAATTAATTGTTCAAATGTAGAATGCCAAGATGATGTTATTAACTTGCAAGATGAGAAACCAACGATTATGTTTGGACCATATATTGAAAATGATAAAGACTCAAATGATCCATTTTATATCACTCTTGCTGTGCATGATCATTTGTTACACAACTGCATGTTAGATTCAGGTGCTTCACATAATTTGATGCCAAAAATAATAATGGAAAAATTGGGCTTACAAAGTACTAGACCTTATCAAGATTTATACTCTTTTGACTCCAGAAAGGTTAAGTGTCTGGGTATGATTAAAGATTTAGTTGTAAATCTAGCTCAAATTTCAGTAAAAAGTATTCTTATGGATGTGGTGGTAGTTGATGTTCCTGCAAAATATGGCATGTTTTTATCAAGATATTGGGGTGCAAAGTTAGGAGGATCAGTTCATTTGGACATGACATATGCTACTATTCCGATTTTTGGTGGACAGTCTACCAGATTGTATAAAGAAACTAGACTGGCCTATACAATAAGTGATCCTCAAAACCCAAATAATTATCCAATCTATGTTTCTTATCAAGATTTAGGAAATTGTATTTTATCCATAGATGATGATTTTCTAGAATGTACAAAAAATGAAAATACAAAAATAGAAATTCCAAAGAAAAATGTAAATATTAGAGATGGGATGTGGAAAATGTTCTTCAGTGGTGCTTCATATTGGGAAGGATCGGGAGCTGGAGTACTATTTGTGGCACCAAGCGATGAGTATTATATCCCTTTTTCTTATAGATTGCAATGGGACATCGATTACACAAATAATGTATGTGAATATGAAGCTTTAATTTTAGGATTAGAAACTGTTAGAAAATAAAAAAATTCAACATTTGATAGTTTATGGGGATGTTGAACTTATTGTAAAAAAAATTAAACAACAATATTAAGATAAGAATCCAAGAATGAGGTCTTATATAAATTGTGCATGGGATATGATAGAATTGTTTTTCTTATCATTCAACATTCATGCTATTCCCAAATTGCATAATCAACAATCAGATTCCTTAGCTAAAGATGCAACTAACTTCATACCACCTGTTGTGCTGAAATTGAAGTATCGCATTGACATGAGACAGAAACCTTCAATTCCAAATAATGTTCACTATTGACAAATTTTCGAAGATGATGAACAAATAAAACAATTTCTAGAAATGATAGATTTATTTTTTGAGACACACATAGATTAGAAAAATCAAAATGATCCAGTTTGGATTATGCAAGAAGGAGAAAATCCAGAGAGATTCAAAGATAGAATCACAAATCACATAATGTTCTTGCTTAAGAATAATCAAATTCCCAAGGGTCTTATTCCATTAGAAATATTGTTCGACCAAAATGATATACCTTTAAAATAAACCTTGCAGCCTTAGCCTGAAGAGGTTGAAGATTGTAATGTGGGATCAAATGAAAATTCAAAAATGGTCAAATTGTCTAAATATTTTCCAACTGATCTAAAGAGTAAATATGATGAATTAATCAAATAATATAAAGGTTTTTTTTCATGGACCTATGGAGACTTAAAAACTTATGATACTTCTATTATCGAGCATAAGATTATATTAAAACAAAGTATTAATCATTTCAATCAAAAGCTTAGAAAAATAAATCCAATTATGTTGTTGATAATAGAAAGGGAGGTCAAAAAGCTTCTTGATGCAAAAATCATCGTACCTCTTAGATACTTTGAATGGGTAGCCAATTTAGTCCCTATCAGAAAGAAGAATGGAGAGACAAGATTGTGTGTTGATTTTAGAAATATGAATCAGTCTTCTTTAAAGGACAATTACCCCCTCCCTAAAATGGATCATACTCTAGAAAAAGTGGTTGGGACAAATAGGATTTCTATGATTGATGGATTTTTGGGTTATAATCAAATAGTTGTCCATGAAAATGATAGAGAAAAAATTGTGTTTACTACTCAATGGGGAACCTTTATGTATGAAAAAATGCCTTTTGGATTGATGAATGCAGGTGCAACTTTTCAAAGAGAAATGGATGTAAACTTTATTGGTGAAAAAGATAAATTCATTGTTATTTATCTAGATGATCTAACAATCTTTTTCAACTTTGATATAGAACACTTAGTACATCTCAGACAAACATTTGACAAGTGCAGAAAATTTGGTTTGTCTTTAAACCCTAAGAAATCTCATTTTCCCATGCAAGAAGGTAAGCTCTTAGGGAATATCATATCAAAATATGGAATCAAAGTATATCAAAAAAGAGTTGAATATATTGATCAACTCAATATTCCTAGAAATAAAAAAGAGATTCATCCATTTTTAGGAAGAATTAATTTCTTGAGGAGATTTATTACCAATTTTGTTGAAATTATCAAATTGATCATAGATATGTTGAAGAAGGATAATGAGGTGAAATGGACCACGGAAGCTAAGGCATCCTTCCAATGATTAAAAAAAGATATAGGAGAAGCATTGGTATTGGTCAATCCTGATTATACAAAGGAGTTTTTAATCTTCTCCTTTGCATCTGAATATACTATTGCAACAGTGCTCCTTCAGAAAAATGAAGAAGGATTCAAACAACCTATTTCCTTTTTTAGTAAAAGCCTTAGAGATGTAAAGTTAAAATATGACATTCTAGAGAAGTAGGCTTATGCTATGGTAAATACACTCAAATCTTTTCAAACTTATGTTTTACATTCAAGAATAATCGCCTATGTACCAACTAGCACAATCAAAGATATCTTGATTCAACTAGACAATGATGGAAAAAGGGGTAAATGGTTGGAGAAAATTCAAGAATATGATTTAGAAGTTAAACCAACCAAACTAGTAAAAGGATAAGGTATGGAAAAATTACTTGTTGAATCAAATTTTCAATCTTTGGGAATAAATCATTTCGAGTATCAAAATTCTCTCCCATACATAGAAGAAATTGATGATCAAGTGCCAACAATTCATATCAATGATAAATTTTCTTCCTTGTCTTGGTACAACAATATCATTTCATATCTTCTTACTCTTCAATGTCCTACTGACATGACTCCTTCCAAGGCAAGAACCTTAAAATTACAGGCAATTAAATATTGCATTATCAATGATAAGTTATATTGGAAGGATCCTTTGGGTTTCTTATTATGTTGTCTTACAAAATGTGAAACAAAAGGTGTCATTGATGAGTTTCATAAAGGAGTATGTGGAGGACATCATGCATGGAGAGAAACAACTTATAAAATTTTAAGGGCAAGCTATTATTGGCCTAAAGTATTCAATGATGTAAATGCAAGGGTCTGAGCTTGCAATTCATGCCAATTGTTTGCTGGAAAGAAAAATCTTCCTGTCTTACCTTTAGTTCCTGTCAAAGATGAAGCTACTTTCCAACAATGGGGCCTATATTTTATAGGAGAGATTCATCCACAATCAAGTGCCCAACATAGATGTGTTTTAAATGATACTGATTATTTTACCAAATGGGTTGAAGCTATTCCAACTCGAAATTCTACAGATTCAGTAGTGATAAATTTTCTAGAAGAGAACATCCTTGCAAGATTTGGTTGTCTGAGGAAAATAGTCACAGATAATGCACAAGCTTTAAATCTATTGCTATGATAATTTTCGACAAAAATATAATATCATTTTGGGCCATTCTACAACTTATTATCCTCAGGGAAATGGGTTGGCATAATCTTCTAAGAAAAGTTTAATGATGATAATTAAGAAAGTTTTGACATAAAACAAGAAATATTGGCATATACATTTAAAATATGCTTTATGGGAAAACATAATAGACACCAAGAAATCTATAGGTATGTCTCCTTTCCAATTAGTTTATTTTACATATGTTATTCTTCCTATTAATGTCGCTCTTCCTGTGATGAAAATATATCAGGACGCAAATGAAGAACCAAATTATCTAAAAAGAAGAATAAATCAAATAATTGAAGTCCAGCAAAATAAAAGAGAAGTGGATGATAAGCTCCAAAAATACCAAGACAATATGAAAGCCATCTTTGATAATAAAGCTAAAGATAGGGAGTTTATTCATGGAGATTTAGTCTTGAAGTGGGAAGCCAAAAAGAATGTTTGGAAACATGAAAAATTTGACCATCCTGGTTCAGACCTTTCAAAATTGCAACAACTGAAGGGAGAAACTCACTGTCTCTTGAAAATTTAAATGGAGAAATTCTTGAGGCCCCTATCAATGGGCGGTTTTTAAAACATTTTATGTAGTAGTTTACTGTGTAGTTTATATTGTATACATCAGATTGGATTGGATTTACATTGGCAAAAAAAAATTATTTTCATTTTTTGTTTTTATATAATTATTTAAGTATTTTTCAATGCTAAGTTTATGTAAATATTCTCAAGAAAATAATGTTTACAATTTTATTTTAAGAAATATATATATATATATATATATATATATATATATATATATATATATATATATATATTCTACAGAAGATAAATCACCTTTTACTTTGCAAAAATAAAAATTTATTCAATAGTAATAAAACAATACTTCTTATGACAAAATGAAAATTAGCTAAAAATTTTGAGAAAATTAGACCATCAAAATATAATAACAATCTTTGAAAACTAAAGGTTCAGAAATTATATGTTCAAAGTATGATTTGATTTCACAGTTTCAAAAACAAAAATAAGGAGTGTATGGAAGATTACTAATGACTATTGATATGAAATTCATTTTCATTGTGTATTGATTCTTTTACTTCCACAAAATCCCCTAACTTTCGAAACTCCACTTTTTCCTATAGAGCCAATGATCGTGGTTCTTCAACAAAATTTTCACGATCTTTTGTAAGTAAATCTTCTTCAAAAAAAGGAGATGATGCTACAGATACTCGAGACTCGTCTGATTTCGCAGGAACATTCATTTGAGGTTGTCATCTACGAACAATTCTTAACTGACAGAGATAAGAATTTAAACGACATGTGTTTTGACCCACCTCTCTTGTTACAGTCGCCATTTCTTCTTGATGTAGCATTTCTTGAGATTGAATATGCCGATGAAGTTGAAAATTCGAAGTTTGGAGCTCTTCAATTTTTTCTGACTGCTCCCGAACATTTTCCCTGAGAGTAAAGATTGCACAATCGACACACTCACAACCATCATGCTCAACACTCATTTTTCCCTTCTTTGGACTATATATAATCAGGTGATAAATAAATACAATCCCTTGTCCAAAAATTCAAAGAAAACATGCAAGAGTTCCTATTTTCTCTTATTTCTTAAGTAAAAATGAAAGTCTAGTTAAAATAGATATGAGGGATATTTTCCCACGAATTAAAGATAGAATCATCATTTGAAGAAAGGATTGGAGAAGTGGGGAAAATACAATCTGAAACATCATAATGATTGGGCATAATGTCATCTCTGGTATGAAAATAAATTATTAAATATAAAAATCAAAGCGGTTAAAAAGTGACTGCGGGACAGAGAAAATCAGAAGTCTCATCTGATACAAAAACTTGTGTGAAATTACGATTGTTCAGATTAAGAGGTTTGAATGTTTGATATAATTATTTCTCCCTCCCTCCCTAGTTCTTTCAATAAACAATATTATTTTTCTTTCTCATCATATTGATCCTTGTAGAAATGATAAAACTTAGCCTAATGCTAAAATCTTAGAAGAATATTTTCAAAATAGGTTGGGCGGATTTTTTTATGTTTCTTTAATTTTAATTGCAAAAGTATGTCTCGAATAATCCTAGTAAATTTAGCTCTAATATTAGATTTCAGCTGGCGAATTTTCTCAAGGTTTATCCCTGAAATGAATAAATTTACCCAAAATTAACCTATAAGTGAAGGCATACTTAGAATTGGAAGAAAAACTAATCTCAGAGTATTCTTAAAATATTAGACATGCCTTGTTTTTCATTAAGATATTAAACATATGTCATCCCTTGGATGTTATGTACAAATTGATTTCCCCCACTTCAAAATAATAGAATCAAAGAAATATGGTGAAAGGAAATTCACAAATTGATTACCCCAATCTTGTCCCAATAGAGATGATGAAAGGAAATCCATATATTGATTGCCCTTATCTCAGTTAAATGAAATATGGTTTTTGAAGTGGTAAAAGGAAATTCAATTAAGGGACATATAGATAACTTCCCTGGGGTACTAAATAGGCTCGTTGGCAGTGAAGCAATATCTATGATATCTGTAAGGTTGTCTTACACATCTATATAATATACTTTGTTATCTAGTTCTTTTTTTAATTATATTTATATCTTGAACCAACTGGGATTCCTTAATAAACATATTTTACATTTGTATAACCTTGAAGAGCGAACAAAGTTGGTCAAAATATGATATTTTTGGTAAATTTCTTTGATTATCCTAAACAATTCTGGAATCAATTTTAAGGAAGAAAAACACTTATTAGCCTGGCTTGAAATCAATCACCAAGTGTGCTTTAAGATTTTTATATATGGTTATGTTCATTTTTCTATATGTTATTAAATTTCAAGTAAAACAAGAAAACATTTAAAGCAATAAAATAAGAAATAATGACTCCATTTACCCAATAAAGGCACCCAGTCTACTATTCTTTCATGCCTCACAGGGAGCCACAATCCCCAGATGGAGCCTATGTTAGAACACTTTAGAAAATTTCAAATAAAAATTAAAACTTTCAAGTCTTTATGTTTTGATCTCTTCAAAATAAAATATGAAAAAACTTAGGAATTCCGTTCTTTTTAGAATAAAATATATGTTCATTATATCTTGATAGGGCACATCAATTACTATCCATTAAAAAAATTTAGTCATCTGGATCGATGGTTCTCACAAATTCAGAGTTCTAAAGTTGCGTGAGGTTTAAACAAAAGAAAACTACAAAGTCACTTTGGGACTTTCCGATTTGGGAGTTTCAAAATCAAGGTGTTTAAATATCTAAAAACCCCAAAGTTGCGAAGCTCCAGAGTCCCAGAGACATGTTCCTGTCAAAATATTTTAAAATAAATCTATTGATGAATCATAGGCCACTTGTCAATCTTTATTTTTGTTGACACGTGGCACTCTTTTTTGGCACCTTAGTCACATAATTCACATGATTTTAGGAGACACATGTCACTCACTTTTATGACACATCATCAAAAATGGCGTCATCACTGCCACATCACTCCGAGAGATTTTACTTCAGGAGATAAATCGAGAACAAATTCAAAGGATCGTCGAAGTGCTGAAGCACCAAAGCGTCGAAGTGTCGAAGTCCTAGAACACCCAAATGATTATGATAAATAAAACACTAAATATTTATGAACTAAACAGGTTTAAGTAGTTGTGATTAACGATAATTAATCAGTCCGTGAATTCAACCTTCAATAGATATCTATTATTTTTCATTCAAAACTCCCGAAAGTTGAATTGTCGAAGTACTCACCGCACATACAAGCTTACGAACTCTTGGAGCTCTAGAGTTCTGGTGTCCCAAAGTACTTGAAATTAAAAAGAGACCTTAAACCATGATCAATTAAAATGAAAAAGTAATTAAGAGTCGATTAACTACTTCGGCAATTCAGCCTTCAAGAGATAACCATTGTTTTTCACTTAAAATTCCTGAATGTCGAATTTTCGAAGTACTTTATCTTAATCATGATCATTAATAATACGTCCAGCTGGCTAGGGTAAAAGATTGGAAAAAGTGTTGTGATCGCCAAGTAATAAATTTGACAGATTTTAGAATGTTTACTCTGTTAATAGATTAATGTGAGGATATCTAAACATTATTTTTTCTCTAAATATATCCATTTCAAAATTCAAAGTTTTTTTTCCATTGGCATCCGAAATTTTCACATTCACCATTTTTTGAGCTCACGGGTTTTACTTCTCACAAGAAGGTTATCATCAACTTTTGAAAATCATGGCGTCGTGCAAAGAAGGAAAGAAGCATGATTCATTGAACAGGGAATCAAACCCAAAAACAGATATACTTTCAGACACTACTTCTCGAGTGGCATACGCCCTTAAATCTTGGAAGCAGGTTTATGAAATTTTAGAGTAGAAAATTTCTCTTTGTTCCAATGATTTAGCGGAAGGAGAAGATGATACATTTTCAGCTAACTTAAGGCATGTGTCTAAGTCTGAACTACATATAGTTTCTACTCGGCTGAAACTAATGCCATATATCGATATGATAAGCTGGGACTTAGAACACATGGATATCCCAACAAGAACCATCTACAGTCACTAGAAGACCATCATCGTCTCTTTTCAACCTAAGGAAATTCAAGCAATGTACAAATGAACTCCTAACCCCAAATATACTTACAATGCATCATTTATAATGAAGTTTTAGGATGAATAATGTACAAAATATGACAAAACTATGCATGATATAGTAAAATCTTGGTGGGGTAATCAAAACAAGTTCAAAATTGATAGCTAAGTTATCTATTCTACAACCTCTTGTGATTCCCATATTTTGTACATTGCCATGATGCTCTATAGAATGTTTGGAAACAAAAATCTTGTGCACTTTACCATAGAATGGGTTCCCATAATCTATGAAGTTGTCGAGGGTTTTACTTTTGACTAGGAAAAAAACTATCAGATAACTTAGCCAAGAAAACTGGGGATTACAAAAATCAGAAGTCGAAAGGAGAACAAGCTCATTTTTACATGTCTTCATATATTGTGGATTCAATTTGTTTCAGGACCCTATTTCCTCTTATGAATTGGAGTTGGATTCCTACTGTCACCAATCCCATACATTTTTATCATGCTAAGTTATGCGAGGAAAAATCAAAGGATTCCTTTTATGAAATTTGTCATAACGTGGTCATTCCAATTCATGAAGCTATCTATGGTCACCCTCCCCTCAGAATTTCAAAACAAATCATGGGAAATTTAGGTGTTATTGAAGATTGGTATATTGAGGAAATCTTATCTTATATCAGAGTGTTCACCTACTATATATCTCCTCATTCTCTTCCCATATTCTTACTAGACATATTGATTTGTAGAGAAGTAGCATATCAGACAATTTTAGGAGGGATAACCAAAGAGTTGAAAGCAACACAGAAAATAGTTTTTCCAACCTTTCCCATACAGGTTGGTGTATTTTCATTATCTGATTTCGGACACACTAAGGTGGAGGCTTCTTCCTTAGAAGATAATAAATTGGTTGACATTTAGTACAAAAGGCATGATCCATATAGGGTGGTTGAAAATCATTTAGCTAAATTCAATATGAAAAGATACATCCATGAAGATTCACCATATGATGAAGGTTTCAGAGGAGTAGGATCTTATGATGAAGTTGTAATCATATTTCAAGTTTTTCCTCAAGATCAACATTCAAGTTTCCTCAACTTTCAAAAGCATAGAAGGAACATTCCACCCCAAGTCTTGGAGGAAGAACAAATACTTAACCCAAATTCACAGGTGACAAAATCAACAATGCCCAAGCAACCTAACTTTCTTGAATACAAAGCTCTAGAAGTGGAAAAGGATGAAAATACATTGTCTAAATATGAAATAATTACAGGAATATACATACCAGGAAAAAAAGAGAAAGAATTATTAGCATCATTTGAAGCTTTTATGAAACAGGGGCATAGTTTTCCTCTGTCATTTCCAAAAACTGAAACTCCAGTGAAAAACACCACAAATCAAGAAGGATCTACTACACTTATTTCTCCCATACCATCGTTAACTCCTTTAGCAACAAATTCTGAGTTACTTGGTTTAGAGGTTATCAATATAGACGACCTCACGCCTATTGAACTTGAAGATATGCCTTCATCAAATTTGTTTTTCAACAAGAAAAGGAAGGCTATCATAAGAACGGAACCTCGAGAGAAGGAGGGAGTAACTACCAAAAAGCATAAAATGATATATGATGGACAGGGACAAAGTGACCTTGAATTTGCAAAAGAAGTTGTAGACTCATTGGGAGCCTTCACAACTGCCAACCAATGGTCAGTGGATAATCTCAAAAAACAATTGGACCAAAAGAATATTCTAATTTAACAATTGCATAATGATATGCAACAGATGGAAATGACTACCAGAGATAAAATCAATTTTGATATTGATCAAATCAGACAGGATTTTGAGCAACAGATTAAGCAGTTAGAAGATAAATTAGAAGTAAGTGTTAAAAATCAACACTTCAGTAATAACATGATTTATCGGTGAGATAGGTTAATAGAGCAGTTGCATACCGGAATAAACCTATTCAAGAGAACATGAATGGATATTTCTGCATTCACGAAGAAAGCATCATAAGTAAATGAAAAGATTAAAATTGTCCAACAAGATCTGTATGAAAATATAGATATTAGCCAAAGACATTATCAAGTGATCAAAAATTCCTTGAAGAATGTTTATGAAAAGGAGAGGGCAGACTATATGACAAGGTCCAAATTCCAAGAATTCATAGTATGGAGACAAAAACTCAATGTACCCGAAATTGTTCATTTTTCACAGTTTGAGCAGATAAAGGGAGAAATGGCTTTAAAAGTCTGGGAAACTAATCTTGAAGAAAGTAAGAGGCTATCCAGAGAGGAAAAAGAGGCTTGTCTTAACACTCTTTCAGCAATAGATATGGAAATGACATATATTGATGCTAGTGGTATTCATGATACACTTGGAAAAATTGAGATTGAAAAGAGAAAAGAGAGTCTAAAGAAAAGTAGGGAGAATGTGCAAAATGATATCCAACATGTATATCATTTTGATTTATGGATGGTAAATGATCCGCTAGTGAAACCGAGCTTACAACATCAGATCACACAATAGACAGTTGTTAAAATTCAAGAAAAATTACCATTGGTGCACAAAAAGGATTTCTCATTTGATTTAAATGTAAATATCGAACCTTCTAAGTTTGTTGTTGCATTAATGGAAATACATGCACAATTCAAGGATAATAAAAAAAAACCAAGTACATCCACCAGCAAATAGAGGGTAAGTGAAGTGCCAGTGAGAAAAATAAATCTCGGTAGATCTAAAAATATCTTCATTGTATCTTTTAGTTTTGATTGTATTCTATTTTGAGAACGAAGAATGTGGAATGTCTAACTACTTCTGGTTAAGAAATTTTTGTATAAATAAACAGATCAAAGATATATTCTAGTCTTCTTTTGGTCAAATGTAAAAGAGAAATTACTGAATATCAATTAGAAAGAGAAGACAGAGATTATACGTCTCATTTCCTTGAGTTATGTGTTTTCTGTGTATTACCATTTCATAATATTATTTTCTTCACTCCATGACCCTTGAATATTGAAATACTACAATTTAGTAACACATCTACTATGGTTCATATATTGGATATTTGTTCAGTTACAATATTTCCTTTGTTATTACTGTGAGTAAAAGAAGACCTGCATTTGTGTAAGTTTCATCATTTTAAATCATCTATCAAGGAATCCTTCTTCATAATTCTTCTATTGCGGATAAGGTAAGATTTATTTATATTTGATACCTTACTTTATTTTGATAGCCTGTGTTAATCAATTCTACTTTTCATATGATCAATATTTATAAAAGACTCAAAGAAAGAGATATTGCCTATGTGTTTTCTAATCATTAAAATTCATTTGAATTTTCATCTTAAAATTGAAGGTAGAAAAGAATTACAAAAACCATTCTTTTAAATTTTGGATGCCTGACATTATTCTATGAGCCTAGAATAAATCTCAGGAAAAACACTCAATAGGAATCAAACCCGAGACCTCATCCAACACCAATGATATCCACAATAGGAACCAACCAATCGAGCAACAAAATTACCTTGTAAAGCATGTGGAAAATAATTGTTATAAAGTGGATTGCAGATGATATAGTGACTAAAAGGACGTCGAGAAGGGTCAACCCTACGACCTCCTTGGCGCTCCATGCTCTAAAAAACATTGTGCTAACCCACATGGCAGGTATCATGGCTTGTAAATCCCAACCCACGAAAACATATTTAAGGTTGAGTGGGTTCATTCTAAAGGGTAGCGCCCGGTCGGTGGGGGTCGAACCATCGACCTCGTTGACCAAGGTGCATTAATATGCGATATATATATTGTGTATTGAAAATCTGATCCACTTAAATTATATGGCTCTAACACATATACAATATGGTTATTTAACCATAATAAAAGACGCTTGACCTCAGATTTGATGCCAAGAAAGGTGGGTTTGTTGGGATTGGATCCCTTGACCCCTTTCTTTATAAACAAAAGGTTTTACCATCGTGCCACAGGCCTATGATTTGAAAACATTGTGAACCAAAGTTGTAAAAGGGTCAATTTAGACCCTGTGCAAATTTTTTAAATGGAATTTTAGGCCAGTTTTGGAGCATTTAAACTTGGGGAAAGGGTGGATCTAATCATTATGATCATGTATAGTAGTTCAGAGTGTATTAAGGAGAATATTGAAAGATTATTCTTTTGTAAAATAATTTTGAGAACATAATGAAGTGATTGCTCACATTAGAAGCGAACCTAGAGATGTATCCTAGGAGGGGTGAACTCCATCATCAATTCTCATCTTTTATTCTCTCTTATTTTCTATTGTGTATTTTCTCCATTTCATCTCTTTAAAAGTTCATCTTTGCATTAAAAATTTATTATTAAAGATTTTTTTTAAAGTTTATGTATTTCGCATTCTTTTCAATTCGGTGCGTTAAATTACATAAACTTAACTTGAAAAGTTTGTCAATAATACCGTCTCCTTTTCATATCAGTGAGACCGGTGAGGAGGCTGGTCTTTCTCCACGATGAATCAGAACCTACAACACAAAAAAAAATCCTAAGGCCACCTAATAAAAAAAGATCACACTCCTAAATAAAACTAAAGGCCAATGCACACAAACAAGATATGATGGTTGAAGGGACCTCCTGAACTAAAGAATGTATGCCTCTCCCAGGAGGGGATGAGACTCCCCAACAATATAATGGAGGTAAAAAATCAGTTATAAGGACTCTTGTGGGATTCACATCACAATCGATCAGATTCCTCCAGAGTTTATCCAGGAGAATCGCGATGGCCACCCACCTTTTTCAACTGGCTCAAAACAGGTTTTTGGCAACTTACTATTTTTATCATTTTTTTGGGTCCCAAACTTCTAGGGCCATTTTGAGGGCCTAAACGATTTTTTTCGTGATTGGGAACTTAAATGATAGACCAAGGCTCTAATTGAGCCCCCCTAAATGAATTTCCTCGTCAAGACATTTCCAACAGTTTGTCGTGCTCCCTAAACGGAGATCATATGAAAAAGTTACAACCCCAAAAAGTTGATGTACTAACTTACCCCAATGAGGCCTACATGAATTTTTGCGCTTCATCTCTTAGGGTTAGGTTTTTGGATGTCTAGGGTTTTCACATTCATTTTTATTGTAAAAATTCCTTCAGAGTCTCATTTTACTCATCTTCTTGTGAATGAGTGCAACCGTCACATATCTTCTCAGAGATAAGCTGCCACTATTCTAGAAAACTTGCTTTCAGTATGCATTTTATAGTTTTAAACATATTTCTTATTTAATAGAAGTCAAGTTTTACTGTATCTCTGTTTTTGTTTATTGTGTCTCTATGTTAATATTATGAATCTGTGGTTTCATTATGTTATGCTCATAAATCTAGATCATTGGTATAAGAGTGGTCTGCTCCATGTTGTTTTTTGAATGCATGTCTCGGACGTGGTTAAGGTATAGAGAGTTGGGTCTCGAGCTTGTTTATCTTGGGGAAAAATTATCTCGTACACCCAAGAAACCTTCCATGGAGGGAGAAACGAAAGATGAAGAGACATGAGATCCTTTCAAAATGTTTCTCGAGGAATCCCTTGAGTGACAGAGGAATGAGATGATGGAAAACTTTGCACAAATCCTTCGACGACTACCGATAAGTGACACATCCACCTCAAGCAGAGGTTCTACCCCCTTCAAGATACAAATCAATTTTTATATTTCTATATTTGAAGGTCAAATAGATGTGGATGTCATAGACAAATTGTTAAACCTTCTAGAAGGGTATTTGTTTGTCCACAACTTTTTCGATAGAAAGTACTACATTTGTGCTCCTCAAGGTTGTCCCCCATGTAAAAGATTGGTGGGAGAATTTCTATGAGAAAAAGGAAATAGATGGATCCAAATTATTTCCAATTGCACCCACTTGGGGTTCCTTCAAGGATGTTATTAAGGAATAATACTACCCTGTTGGAAGTTATGACGACTTGTATACAAGATGGACCACACTACGACAGGAAAGAGACCAAGAAGTGCCAGAGTTCACTAATGTCTTCCATAACTTACACACCAAGATGGGTATCAAATATTCTGAGAGATATATGGTGCTCAAGTACTGCAGCGGTCTTCATAGATACATCCAGACATAAATGGATTTTTTGGACATCTCGTCCTTGGGCACGACCTATCGATATGCCATCAAAATTGAGTAGAATATTAAACAAAAGACGTGACAGTTTGGGTATGGGAAACCCTCATAGAAAAAACATAGAAAGGGAATACCCAACCCACAGAGAAAAGGATAGAGGAAATATGGTAAACCTCGGGACAACCATTCCAAGTCGTAAGCAAAGAAGGACAATGGGAAGATGAAGAAAGATATTGGGAAGTGGTGCGACCTCCATAAGAACCCCTAGCATAACATTGTTGATTTTCGCTCAAAGAAGTCATTGGTGGCTGAGGTAAAATCCCCTGAATCAGATGTGGGTTCCGACTCTGAGTTAGAAATAGAAAGGGGAGACAAATTATTAACATGGAACCTAGTGCCACCATTGCTACCACAAAGATCCAACCAGTTAAACCTAATGATCCAGAGGAAGGAGAGCGCCTCTTTCATTCACATATGTGGGTGAAAGGAACTCCACTACACTTCATCAGTGATAGTGGTAGCCAAAAGAACCTCATATTATCATAGGTCCTCAAGCAGCTAGCCCTACCGACAACACCGCATCCACAACTCTACACCATCGGATGGCTCAGTCAAGGAAGTGATCATCACATCAGCCAATAGTGTCACCTGTCATATGACATCAAGCCATTCAATGATTATATGTTTCTCCCCTTGAAGTTTGTGATTTTATTTTGGGACAAGCTTATTTATGAAAAATTTATGTTGTACATGAGTCTAGGCCTCACAGTGTTATTATTACTTTAAATAGGAAATTGTACAGGATAATCGAGGTAGTCCCACCTAGTGATATTTCCTTGATCTTTGCCAAGCAATGCAAGAAGGTAATTTATCAGACCAGTAAGTTTTTCTTCTTTGTGATTCTCTCTCAGAGTGAGAGAAAGGTTTTAGCCACATCCATGGCCTCCATGTATGACCTCTCCATGCAGCAGAAGCAAGTGGATAAGGTCGTGGAAGAATACAAAGACATCTTCTCATCACCTACTTGGGTACCTTTGCACTTTCAAGTTAAGCATCCCATCGATATGATCCTTGATGCATCTCTACACAATGGGCCATTATATCACCTCTCTCTACTCGAAAATGAGGAGATCAAGCGTCAGATCTAAGAACCGCTCCACAAGGGGCACATCTAACCCATTTCATCACCTTGTGGAATCCCAATTGTGCTGCTGCAGAAGAAAGATGAGACCTAGCGACTCTGAATTGATTATCAGGCCCTAAATAAAATCCAGTCAGGAATTGGTACGTGATTCCATGAATCAATGATCTCCTTGATCAGCTCAAGGGGCCCAAATACTTCAGTAAGATTGATCTAGAGTTTCGCTACCATAAGGTCCCAATAGAGTAGACAGTTGTACGAAAAATTTCCTTCAAGTCAAAAGAAGGTCCTTTTGAATGGTTGGTGATTCCCTTTGGTTTGAAAAATGCCCCAACAAAGTTCATGAGGATGATGGATGATATCTTGTGGCCTTTCACTAATTATTTTGTAGTGGTGTATCTGGATGACATCCTCATTTACAACTAGGCTTGGGAAGAACACTTCCAACATATTGAGCAGGTTTTGCACACTCTGCGAAAACACAAGTTATATGCCAACTTGGAAAAATAATCCTTCGACATGGACAAGGTCCAATAACTAGGCTACATTGTTGATGCGTATGGTTTTCATGTTGATCTAGTCAAGATCCTGGTCATCTATGATTGACTAGCCCCAACCACGTTCACTGAGCTTCGAAGCTTCATGTTGGGATTCTCCCATATTGCATGGGACCTAAACCAAATAACTAGGGGTTGTGGTAAGGAAAATAATGTGTGGGGCCTGTCCCAATAGAAAGCATTCAATCAGTTAAAGTAGCGCTTGTGCTCAGCCCCAGTTCTTGTTAGAAAAACAGGACCGCAGAGAAATAAAATAAAACATATGCGGAAACAAAACACAGAAGATACACAATACAATAGAGACACAGATTTATGTGGTTCACCCAGTGTGGGCTACGTCCACCAGAGAAATTGCTAGGTCCTTCCTTTATTATTATCCAACAAATGAAGGGATACAACCTACAGCAAAACCTGTTGTAACTTCCTCTTCTTTCTCTCACAGTCTCCTCTCTCAGAATACAATACTCGCCATAATGCATAGCCGCAATACAGTTCCCTCATAATAGAGGGTTTCCTTCTAGGGAAAAAAACCCTAACATAATTTCTATCGTTAGATCTATGACCTTATAATGAACGGTCCAGATTTACAATGAAATTACAATATACATTTATAAGGCAATTTTTCCTTCGGGGGCTTCACCCCCGAACCCCTCAGCTGGGGGGATAGGCCCCTCAGACCCCGCAGAGGGGGTACCCCCCCTTTGCACTCCCCCATGTGGAAGAGTGTACATACTTCTGGGGTGTAAAGTCTTCATGTGTATAAACACAACTGAAAGCAAGGACCTCTGAATCAGGAACATAATCAAGCTCCACAACCAACAATCTCCCACTTGGAGACTGATCTCAACAACTCCGTCGCTATTGTATATGTTGGAATCTTAACCTTCTTGGACCTAGAAAATTTCTCATCTTCATATTCATTCTTGAAGACCAACTGAAACTAAGAAGGAACTTAGTTTCACTCTAGTTACTCCCTTTGTTAACATGTCTGGAGGATTATGGCTAGTGTGTATCTTTTCCAACTTCAAATGTCCATCTTCCAAGGCAAATAGTATGAAGTGGTATCTCAACTGTATATTCTTAGTCTTCAAATGGAAGGCTGAGTTCTTTGCAAGATGAATTTCACTCTCACTGTCACAGTACAACCTGCTATTCTCTTTCTTCTTTCCCAATTCCTCCATAAACCTTTGTAACCAAATCATCTCTTTACTAGTCTCTGTAGTAGAAACATACTCTACCTCTGTTGTTGAAAGTGAAACAACCTTTTGTAGTTTCAAAATCCAACTTACTGTTGTTCCACCTATAGTAAAAACATACCATGTGGTGCTCCTCCTGCTGTCTTTATCACCTGCCATATCTGAATCAACATATCCCTGTAGAAAAGTGTCTGAACCTCCAAAACATAATGCATGAGTAGCAATACCTCTCAAATACTTGAGAATCCACTTTACTGCCTCCCAATGTTCTTTACCTAGATTGTTCATATACTTGCTCACAACTCCCACTGCATGTGCAATATATGGTCTTGTGCAAACCATTGCATACATCAAGCTGCCAACTGTTGATGAATAAGGGACCCCAAATATGTATTATATATCCTCATGTGTCTTGGGACACATTTCCTTAGTTAATTTGAAATGGCTGGCCAAAGGTGTACTAACTGGTTTTGAATTCTGCATTCTAAACCTCTCCAACACCTTCTCTGTGTACTCACCCTGAGACAATGTCAATTTGTGATTTTTTCTGTCTCTTGTTATTCTCATGCCAAGGATTTTATTTGCAACACCCAAATCCTTCATCGCAAATGAATTGGCTAATTTCTTCTTGAGCATATTTATATCCTGCATATTAGACCCTGCAACAAGCATGTCATCTACATACAATAGCAAGATAATATAGCTTCCATTTTCTATCCTTTTAAAATAAACACAGTGATTGGATTGACATCTACTATAACCCTGTTCCAGGGATGATTTTAAGGATGGAAATTTATCTTAAAATGTAGAAACCTTGGTGAATCTTACTAATCCTTCATATGCGAACTATAAATGATTGGCGATATTTTTGTAAAAATATTCAAATTTCCAAGGATTTTATATAGTTTTTATAAATTTTTAGCGATTTTTAAGGTAAAACAATTTTATCCTGTAGAATTTGGGCGAATCATTTTTAAAATAGCGAATCTAATTTTTGGAAAAACCATGGAAAATTAGCCCATAAGAGAAATTTAGCCCCTAAAATCATCCTTGCCCTGTTCTATCATAAACCTGTCAAACTTCAAATACCACTACCTTGGATCTTTCTTTAGGCCATACAAGCTCTTCTTCAACTTGCATACCAAATTCTCCTTCCCTTTGACCTCATACCCCTGTGGCTGCTTCATATAAATCTCTTCCTCCAAATCCCCATGGAGAAAATTTGTTTTTACATATAATTGTTCAAGATGCAAATATTCTACTACCACAAGACTTAAAATAGTCCTAATTGAAGTCATTTTCACAACAAGAGAAAATATTTCATCAAAATCTATACCTTTCTTTTGTGCAAACCCCTTTACAACAAGTCTAGCCTTGTACCACTTTTCTCCTCCATCTTCTTCCTTCAACTTGTAAACCCATTTATTTTGCAATGCTCTTTTTCC
>ML823576.1:93579-115290 GCA_009831015.1 Picea engelmannii
AATTTTGCATGGTGCATCATCACCCAAATGAACCTGTCCAAAATCACCTTGAACATAATCTAGAAAATGTTTCCTATGGGGTGTGGCATGAAATGAAGCCCCCAAATCTACTACCCAAGACTCAAAAATATTATCTACAGAAAGAATCAAAGCATCTTGCAACACATCACCTGCTACATTTGCTTCCTGATTTCTCTCATGTTTTCCATATCTTTGTTTCTTTGGAGCTCTGCAATCTTTCTTCAGATGTCCTTTCTTCCCACAATTCCAACACTCTATCTTTCCAAGTTTGGATTTGGATCTGCCCTTCCTAGAATTCCCATGGTTCCCTGAGCCCTTTCCTCGATCCTTTTGTTCTCCCATGTTCTCCATGTTCAATGCATTACTTGATGTCTCACCTATGCTTTTCCATCGCATTTCCTCACTAAGGATAACACCAACAACATCATCAAATTTTAAAGTATTTGAACCAAAGATAGAGTTACTTACAGCCATGACCAAGACATTCCAACTTTCTAGCGATGAGCACAAGATTAGAAGATCCCTAACCTCAACATCAAAGTTCACTTTTACAGAACTTAGTTGATTAGTAACCGTATTAAATTCTTTTAAATGATCTACAACAGAAATGCCTTATTAGACGCCGAGGGTTTTTCATACAGTTTAGCCAACACGTCCATTAGATCCTTCATTGTCTTTTCTTTCGAAATATTGAAAGTCACCAATGCTGCCAAGCTCAGTCGTATCGTTCCTAGAGCCTTTATGTCAAGAATCTCCCATTCTTCATCCTTCATGGCCATCATCTTCTTTGATACTCTGCCCAATGGTAGGAATAGATACTTCTGATATAAATAATCTTCCATCTACATCTTCCATAACTGGTAGTTTTGGCCGTTAAATTTATCGACCCTAAAATTTCCATCTTCCGACATTGCTCCCACTCAAACCAGGAACCCTCTTTTCCTATGAGTTACCCTTCACTCTGATATCAATTGTTATAAAAACAAGACCGCGGAGCAATAAAATAAAACAAATGAGGAAACAAAACACAGAATATACACAATACAAGAGAGACACAGATTTACGTGGTTCACCCAGTGTGGGCTACATCCACCAGATAAATTGCCAGGTCCTTCATTTATTATTATCCAACAAATGAAGGGATACAACCTACAAAAAAACCCATTGTAACTTCCTCTTCTTTCTCTCATAGTCTCCTCTCTCAGAATACAATACTCGCCATAATGCATAGCCACAATACATTTTCCTCATAACAAAGGGTTGCCTTCTAGAGAAAAAAATCCTAACATAATTTCTACCATTAGATCTGCGACCTTATAATGAACAGTCCATATTTACAATGAAATTACAATATACATTTACAAGACAATTTTTCGTTCGGGGGATTCACCCCCGAACCCTACAGAGGGGGTACCCCCCCTCTGCAATCCCCCCCGTGGAAGAGTGTACATGATTCTAGGGTGTAAAGTCTTAATGGGGTATAAACACTGCTGAAAGCAAGGACCTATGAATCAGGAACATAATTAGGATCCACAACCAATACTTCTTTCATTACCTGACCTGCAACAACCCTTTGAGATCGAGAAAATTGCTTCAGACTATGTTGTGGGTGCAATACTCACTCATCACGACCACCCTATGGCTTCTCATAGTGAGACACTATTATATGTCATTCGTAAGTACCCTACTTATGAAAAATAAATGTACTCCATTGTGCAAGCCTGCCGCTAGTGGAGGAATTACATTCTCAGGAAGGAGACAATCATCCACACTGATCATAAGTCATTGCAATTCATGCAGACACAAGGAAAATTACATAATGACTTCCATCAAAAGTGGTCCACATATTTGCAGCAATTACACCTCAATATCAAGTATAAAACAAGAAGTACCAACCAAGTTATTGATTTCCTCAGCTGACCTCCAGTCACGACACTCACCAAAGTGCTAGACTCTTGTGGCCACGAGACCTATGGATGGCCCCACTTCTATGAGACAGATCTTGACTTCTCCAACACCTACCATATGTTGGGCACAAACAAGGTTGTCACTCATTTCCATCTTCAAGATGGGATTTTGTGTCATCTGGGCCATCTTTGCGTTCCATCAAGCAAGCGAGCGAAGATTATATGGGAAGCCCACTACAATCATGTGGCAAGACACTTCAATCTAGAAAAGACAATGGAAATGATGCAACAACATTTATACTGGCCGAAACTTCGACAAGATGTTAGCAAGTATATATGGTCCTGCACTATCTACGTTATTGCCAAACCGACCATTAAAAAAAATCCATGTACACTCCTTTGTCTACTCCTATAATACCCGTAGGCTGAACCCAAATTGTAAATTTAAATGTAAAAACTATTATAAGTTGGTGAGTTGTTGATATAATTTTGCATGCACCTTCCATGGTATAGTGCGCACATGTACTGCGTGCTAAAATGATGAAGTGTGCACATTCCATGGTTATGCGCACACCAGTTTGAGTGCACAATATTAAGTCCATAGAGACTTTGTGTATATGTTGTGCTTTATAGGCTAGTGAGGCAGTTATTATAAGCTAGGAGGATTATGTGATGATTAAGCTAGAGATCCTAGATGCTAAAGGCCAGTGGGCCTATTTTTGTGTATGTAAATACTCATATCATTAATATAATACATCGATGCATGTATACTGACCACGATAAAAGATTATGGGGCACTACTTTATTAAATCTTGCATAGAAGGCCTTTTTCCATTTCCCCATGCAAACTTATCATCCCTATTTGTAACTCCTAGAGCTAAAAATACATATTTTTCCACATGTACGCACCTTGCCTACTATACAACATGTGTATATGCAGGTTGCACCATTACAACCCACATACATCAGGATTTGTGCCCAAAAATGTAAATTAATGTCGGGTTTCCATGTCACGACAAGAGATCTATGATCCTTGGCTTTCCATATACTGGAAATGTTTTGACTGGGCCCTTCAGTTCCATTTGAAGACTATAAATGGGCCAATTCCGAGCTATGGAAAAGAAGAGAAAGAATTCAAATTTGAGAGCAAAGTTACTCTGGAGAAATTATTTACTTCATATTAAGTCTGCATCCCTTTGTCCTTTAAGTCTGAACACAGTGTTCATCCCCCAATATCTTCCCCTATAGATTGAGAACCTCATTGTTTCTCTTTTATGAGCTTGCCTTTGGTGGAGGATTGAAGTGGTGGAGGCCCAGCTGAAAGGAACTTAGTTTCTCAGTTCTGAACTGTGAAGACACAAAACTCTGTAACATTTTCACTTCTGCTGATCATATATTAATAGAAATACTCTTTTCCTATCCAATTGATATCTTGCAAATATTAGAATTATTTTTCCATGGGCGTGTTTATCATGTTTATTAATGTATTATTCTATTGAATGTGCTAACATCATTTATTATCACCATATGCTTTCTTTGATTGTTTTTTGAGGACTAGTTGCAGGTATATTACTTTGGGTCAAGTGCTCAATGATGGACTTCATCGAACGTTTGGACGAGGTAGGCCGTTTATCTTGTCTTTCTAGCATATTTGTTTACATAACATACTTGAGAATAGAGTTGATTTCTACAGTCATTTCCATCTGTTGTGGTTTATCCTATCCATAGAGATATTTTCCTCATAACAATTAAGTCTAGAGAGCCTTTGTGTATATGTTGTGCTTTATAGGCTGGTGAGCCAGTTATTATAAGCTAGGAGGTTTATGTGATGATTAGGCCGGAGAGCCTAGATGCTAAAGGTTGATGGGCCTATTTTTGTGTATGTAATTACTCATATCATTAATATAATACATCGATGCGTGTAGAATGACCATGATAAAAGAGTATGGGGGACTAAACTCCACTAGTTAGGGAAAGGGGGGCTAAAAGTTAAGGACAAGGGGCTAATATAGGGAGGTTAAGACAAAAATAAATTCTATATTAATATTACTTAAAGTATAAAGTTTGGATAATTATTTTATCCTAAGTTCTAAGGATGGGGACAAGTGGACCAAAGTAACTCTCAACATGGCAAGTGTCAAGTTGGGAACATGCATACATATAATCTAGACTTAGTTCATTTTCGAGAGAATTCATTCATTCATTCCATCATCATTCAGAGACACATTCAGTTTCCACCATACAATTATTCTACTATCATTGTACCTATATCCATACCTTCCTGTGACTTTACATGTACCCCATACCTATACCTGTATCAACACCTAGTTAGCTTGGGAGTTGGATGGAAGAAGCAGTTTGTTAGGCCTGTGGGATACTGAAGAGATGGGTTGTCAGGCTCGTGAGAAATTCTCTCTAGGTGAGAGAATTGTTGGGAATTGATTTCCCGAAGGTGCCAAATTGCAACTACAAGGTTCTGAGACTTATTATTTTTCATGTTGTTGAAGCCCCAGAAAGGAAGTGGGGAAGCCAAGGGACTATTGAGCAGAGAAGGGGAACACTTCCTAGGGTGGGACATGCATGTGGGGAATGAGGGACTATAAGTTGTTAGTTTGAGTTGGCACTTGTGACAGAGTCTTTCCTGTTGTCTGAACTACATCAGCTTAGTTAGGAACCCCTTTACCCAGGTGGAGTTTAGTCCCATCTCAGGGGTGACCCACTGCTGAGAGTGATGAGCAGCATGGTGTATGGCAGGGAGGTTTGTGGAAGGTCTAGACACAATTGGTGATATTTTTACCAAGATAAGTGTCAATTGTGTGTTAAATTACATGCTAAATTATTGTTTATATGTTTATTCTTATGGTTTTTTCCTATGTGTAGTTTATACCTATCTTTATATTTATGGGTATTTGTTGGCATAGGGGCAGACCTAGGGTTCATCTCTTCAACAACGCACCAACAAAAACCCAACTACCAGCCTTTTCGGCAACACCTGCGAAGCAGATGAAGTCTCACTCGAGGTAGAGGCAGGGGGGGTTGCAGGACTCAAGTGTCTACAACCTAGCTGGGACACATATCCGTGATTACAACACCTTAACAGATCACTTAGCCAACAATATTCATTAAGTATGACTCTTATTCACATCGCATATCAAACCCTAAATATAGAACAACGTTGTAATAAACATATCAAACACTTCTAAGCACTTAGCATAAGCTCAGATCTAACATTCATTCACATTGTAAAGCACTAAGAATTCATAGATCTATCTATCATACATCAAGGATAATGCACTAAGAAAATATATACATAAACACCATGAAAAATATTGTATAAAGCACATCAACACAAGATATTCGTGGTTCACCCTAGTGTGGGGCTACGTCCACCAGCTCTTCTTCTTATTTATTATTCCCTTCCAATCTTCTTACATGTACCAAGCCATGGAGACAAATCCTCAAAGGACAAGAGATCTGTGCGCACCTCACTAGATCCTCCTTCCCTGAATTGGATAAAAGAACAAAGCCTTACACAGTCTGTCTACGCCAAACACTTACAAAAACACTTACACTTGGCTCTGCAAGCCTTAACTCATTCATGCACAAAGCCAACTAGCCATGCACTAAGCTGAACAATGACTAGTAATATACCACTTGTACTAAGTCGATTCTAGTAACTGTAACTACTTCTTACATCCTTAGCTACTTATTTATACATTACAAAAAGGGTCCTAAGCATGGGTACACCCATGGCATGACATCCCATACCTGTTACATAAACCCTAAAATCCCAAAAAGCCCACAAAATGGGTGCGATCCTGCGATCTCCACTTTGCCTGGGCGCTTCATCTTCGACCAGCCTGTCGAAGTCCCAAAAATGGTCAAACATGATCAAATTTTCCTCCAAATTTGGTCAAGGGCCAATAGGCCCCCAACACTCAACTGTGACTCATCCTGAGTCACTTCGATCTGGGCAACAATTCTTTGAAGGTCTCGAGCTTAGCTCAAGCTGCCTCGACTTGTTGTTTCACCAGAGCCTCCCGCTCGACAAAATCTTGGATTACTTTCTTGGTGAGAGGCCCTTCCAGGCATTGTTCTACTGGTGTGACCACATGTTCCAACTGTAAGCCTTGTCCCTCAATCTCTTCAAAAAGTGTGCAGGCTTCGTCCTGCACCACCTGGAGTCTCTGTGTCACCTCCATAACTCTGCTATGGATGGAAATGACCCGTTGTTGAACTGTGCGCTCCTCCTGTGACCTTTTCATATTTTTCATGGCCATAAGAAGCTTCAGTTACACTTTCACAGTTGACTCCTGTTGCTTCGCCTCCTGGAGCTGTGCCTCCAATCTCCTCAATTTTGGGTCTTCTGCAAGGCGCTCATAGGTCTTCGTTCTTCGATCACTTAGTTTCTTACATTTTATTTCCAATGCCCTGATTCTTTCTACTGTGCCCCTACCAGTTTCTTACCTCTGATCTCTTACTTCTTGTGGAGTGCTAGGCACTGCTTGAATTTCTAGCTCTGCTACTCTTTCTTGAAGCTATTGAATGGCCTCAAGGAGCTTCCCCACTTGGATCTTGACTATCTCTTCTTCCATATGTTCCAAGCCCAACATAGAGTGAAGTGATCTCGTTACTTCCTCTCTGACCACAGTCTGCTCTGAAAGAATATGGTATTTCTCTTTGTCCTCTTCGAACTTCACCCGGAGGTCATCTTTCTCTTACTGCACAACCCAAATTTTCTCTCAGATCTCCTCCATTTCTTGTTTCAAGGCCTCTATGGACTACTCCTTTTCTTCCTGGACTTGATGAAGTTGGGTCTCTGTTGCATCTGCTAATATGCATAGTTGGGTAGGCTCATCCCCCAATTCTACACTTTCTGCTGAGGATGGCACAGTAGACACTGCGTGGCTCGACTCGATGGCTTGTTGGATGTCTTTCAACTCCTTCTCAATCCTGTTATACATTATTTATTACTTGGCTTCATGTCTCTATAGGATATCCTCTGATTCATCTTCGACAACTGTGATGATGAGTTGGATATCATCCACTGTGAGCACGTTATGCCATTGAGGCTTAGTGGCTCAGGATTTATTCCATGCTGAGGGTTTCTGCAGAGAACCCTTCCTTTTCTTGGATGTTTCGACCTCTGTAAGGGGATCCTTTGGCCGTGTTAATTTTCCCTTATATTTCTTGTCTTATTCACCTCCTCCTCTTGGTTTACTTCATCGCCTCCTCCTCCTACAAGTGATTCAGATGTAGTTTCCTCTGGTGCGTTGGTCTTTTACTTGTTGTCTATGTCCAACACTTCCTCCTTTTTCTTCTTTCTCTTTGCGTTGCTTGGCCCGTCATACTCGATCCAGGTGACTAAATGGATTCTGATGATGTTAGGGTCAGAGAGCTCTATATACTCGACTGGTACAAGGAATTCGATTGGCCATTCCTTGGTTATATCCTCCATGTCTTCATCGGTCAATTTGTAGTAGGACTACAACTCCTCCTTGCTTTCATCCATACGCATGTAAATGAAGTGTGTGTCTACATAGAACTTTTCTAGCGGCTTATATGTATGCAAGGTTTTTAGGGTCATTCGAGGAAATGATTCAATGGCACACTTAAGATGTAGGTAGTATTCATGGAACACCACATTTTATTTCCACTACTTCGCCATGTCGCTCGAATACCATAAGGTGGTAAACCTTGCGGCTAGTGGATCTGATCGCTCAACTTCTGGGAATTTCGCTCCCTCTGACATCTCCCAAGCGACAAATACAATGAGAATCAATAAACAACTAAAGTGAAATTCATATCCTTGGTCCTGCTCTTCGCAGTAGTCTTTCTCTAATTCATTGACGAGGTAGCTTGCCCAGTTCATCAGCATCCCTTCAACGCACTTCCCTGCAAGGTCGACTACAAATCTTGTTACTTGCATAAGGTGGTTCTTTCTGACGAGCTTTCCCACTATCAATTGACAAGCTAGGCACACCGCACCATCGTGGATGGAGGCTACCTTGTAACCTTGCTTCCCTTTATCCACATCGCCATATGCCTCCTTGATGCGCTGGGCCAAGGAGCGATCTGATGTCTTTCCTGGGTAGAACTAGTGAGGGTTTGGTCCTTGCATTCTTAGTCTGGTGATTAGGTAAATCAATGCTGGATCCACAGTGATGCGCCTATCCAACCAAAGATAACCTCCATGGTAGCACGACAAGAGGATTTTAATGCACGCGTTAACCTCATGATGTCTGTCGAAGTGGGGGATATTCATGACGTTCAATATCGTCAATCTCGTAATCTCCTTGATCCATGGCTGGGGAAATATCTTGGGCTTCTTCCTAGTCGTCTTCATTAGGTAGTGATGTGGTGAGAGCATCGCATAATTCTTCCTATTGCCGAGGTTGAAATCACTTATCTTGAGAGCTAGGATCAGTCCCAACTGCAGTTTGACTGCACGTATCCTCTTCGGGAGGTACGCAGTGATGAGCATGTACTAAAAATCACATGGGATGCTGCCACGACTAACTGTGCCAGCCAAGGGTGGGATATAGTCGGGAAAGACCAATAAGATCTGCTTTGTGTTTTCCAGATCATCGTGGTGCTTTCTTCTCTTCTCCTTCACGGTTTGGGATGGAACAAATTGACATCTAGTCAATGGGGATGCTTGCAATCTGCCCGTCGATGATGCATATATATAGGAGACATGACTTTCTCAGCCATGAGGTTGATCAAGATCTCTTCTACATATTTCTCTACTGCGCTAAGGTCACCCGACATGCACACTCATAATCAAATAAATCAGGTAGGTGAATAGACACTCAAGGTAATCAAATCTATGGTGAGGTCTAGGTAGTACATCGTGGTATGAAATCATGTCTTTGTTAGCTCGGATATCTTGGTTTGTAAAAGGTGGTCCTAGTGTAGCATTCGACGGATTAAATAAGTAATGTCATAACAAATTTCTCCAACAGGCATGGATGCCTCAATCAATTTGTTTCCATCCGTTATGGCACAGTCTCAATGGTCCAATGGCGATCTTTTCAGAAATAAATGCATTTCTGTTCATTCTGGAGTGTCATTCTAACAGTCAGGATGCCTCCAATGGTCATATAGCTTCGCCATGGAGAAGTGCCTTTTTGCGCGGTTCTGCTAATCTGGCGAGGTTCAAGTTCTGCAAGCCTGCCTTCTACGAAGTCTTCTTTGGAACTTCCTATGATTTTTCTAACTTTTCCTTCTTTTTACTGATCTTTCTTGCCTTCCTTCCTGTGATCTGAGTCTCTAGGGTCCTTTTTCCATTCGCATTGTTATTTTCTCTTAGCATAGCAACTTCACACTGCTGAGCATCTTTCAAAGCGTTCGAGGGTAATGCTTCTTTTCTTACTAATTCCAAGGTAGGCGCTCTTCTCTCCTGCGTGAAAAGGTTCTTTAAGCCTTCCCGTGTTCTTTCAACTTCGCAGCTAAATTTCTTGCCTTCTATTGCTTCGACTTCTCATCTTGTTCTTGTATTAGTCACTCTATTTTCTTATCTATGAAGTCCCTTAATTATTTCTTTTTATGTTCTATAGCTTCTTCCTCTGCTTTCCTTCGGATCTGATCTTTCTCAATCCATGTCTTTCCTAACAAAAGTGAAAAAGGGGCCTTGTTCTCAACAAACTTAATGAATTCAAATTCTTCTTTGGTTGATGTTCCATGAACAATCATAGGTATATTAGTAACTCTTCCATATAGGGTTAACATTTTTCCTTTAAACAATCCTATCCTTCCCAATGAAGGAGTCATGTTAGGCTTTGCCAAAATTTCCGAAGTGCTTTCTATCATAATATTCACATGTGTTTCCTCATCCAAAACACATTCTAGGTCGAAGTCTCCTATTCTTGTTTCTATACATTGCTTCTCTTTTAAGATCTCTGGTAAACTGATGTCTTTGTGATCATTCAGGGTTTCTTTCAGCTGTAATAACATAGATTTTGATTCATTCTAGTTTTCTAACATATCCTTAGTTTCTTGACCTTATTCATGGTTTTCTTGTCTCATGTTCATGTTTTCAACTTTAGTAATCATTCTAGGGAAATCCAAAACCTCACGAACAATAGCTTTACAACAAAGACAAGTAGGACCTACACCAGGGCATTCCTTAGAAAGATGTCCTAGTCTTCTACAGTTATAACATAGTGTCAATCATCTATTTCTTTTAAATGATCCCTAACCTTTTTTGTATTGCGCACTAGGATCACAGTGATGGACCTACAATCTGCAAACATTCTTTCTAGGTTCCTGCATCCACTTGTTAGTCCAAAAATTATTTCTATGCATAGGAATAACATATATTTCACTATCTCTATCAAATTTATTCAGATCAAATCTTCTTTCTTCTAGTTGTGCCCTAGTTTTCAAACTAGGACAAAATCTATCAAACATACCTAAATTCATACTTACGAAGAAAACATTTCCACTTATCTTACCTTTACCAGAGCACAAAGATTTAAGATCTTACCTTTTTTCTTCAATCAAACTTCTATTTTTAGCACAGAGCTTCGCAAGTCAAGTAGAATATTGCACAGTACAACAACAGATCTACACACATAGCCTTCTCTTTTATTCAGTTCCTAGCAATCACAGTTTTAGGTCCTGACAATGGAACCATTTGTTGTCATAGGGGCAAATCCAGGGTTCAACGCTTCAACAAAGCACCAAAAAAACCCTAACTATTGGCCCTTTTGGCAACACCTACGAAGCAGATGAAGTCTCACTTGAAGTAGAGTCATGGGGGGGGCTGTAGTACTCAAGTGTCTACAACCTAGTTGGGACATAGATCTGTGATTACAACACCTTAATAGAGCACTTAGCCAAAAATATGCATTAAGTATGACTCTTAATCACATCGCAGATCAAACCCTAAATACAGAACATCGCTATAATAAATAGATCAAACAATTATAATCACTTAGCATAAGCTCAGATCTAACATTCATTCACATCGTAAAGCACTAAACATTCATAGATCTATCTATCATACATCAAGGATAATGCACTAAAAAAATAGATACATAAACACTATGAACAATATTGCACAAAGCACATCAACACAGGATATACATGGTTCACCCCAGTGTGGGGATACGTCCACCAAATATTCTTCTTCTTTATTATTCTATTCCAATATTCTTACATGCACCAAGCGATAGAGCCAACTCTACAAAGGAAAAGAGATCTACGCGCACCTCGCCAGATCCTCCTTCCCCGAATTAGATCAAAGCACAAAGCCTTACACAGTCTATCTGCACCAAGCACTTACAAAAAAACTTACACTTGGCTTTGCAAGCCTTAACTCATTCGTGCACAAATCCAACTAGCCATGCACTAAGCCAAACAATGAATAGTAATCTACCACTTGCACTAAGTCGATTCTAGTAACTATAAGTACTTCTTACAACCTTAGCTACTTATTTATACATTACAAAAAGGGGCCTAAGCATGGGTAAACCCATGGGCCAACATCCCATACCCATTACATAAACCCTAAAATCCCAAAAATCCCGCAAAATGGGTGAGATCCCACAATCTCTGCTTCGCCTGGGTGCTCCGTCTTCGACCAGTCTGTCGAAGTCCCAAAAATGGTCAAAAATGACCAACGTTTCCTCCAAACCTGGTCAAGGGTCAACAATATTGCCTGTCTATGATCGATGTATATTTTTACTGTTATTTCCATATGAATCTATACATTTACAGAATGTAATTTTATGTTTAAGTTTTATATATAAAGTTATGCAAGAGTTTATGTGTGTATATTTTTTAATTTGCATACAGCTCAAAAAGTTTATGTGGCATAGCCTAGTTGGATGTTAGGGATGTTACAATATGGTATCAAAGCATGAAATATTTTCGGTGGCATGACCTAGCCTGGGTGATCAGGTATGTTACAATATGGTATAAGAGCATGAAATATATTCGGTGGCATGACCTGACCTGGGTGGTCGAGTATGCTATAACTCCTAACAGGCCCTAGGAATCCATCTCAATGGACTACATGTCAGGCCTTCCATCCACCAAGCGAGGAAATGACTGTGTTTTTGTGGTTTTTGATCACTTTTCCAAGATGGTGATTCTGGAAGCTTATAAGAAGAACATCACAATGGAGGCCACTTCCAAGCTCTTCTTTGAACGAGTGTGGGTAAAGTTTGGGATCCAACAAACCATTATCTCATATTGGGATAGTCGGTTCCTCAACACATTCTGGTCGAGCCTCTGGTCATTACTCGATACCAAGCTCACAAAGTCCACTACCTTCCACCCCTAGATGGATGGCCAAATCGATGTCATCAATCATATTATTAACCGGCCACATCCCCTTTCAGGTGGGGTTGGGATTTCAATCATTGGGTCCCATGGATGCTACACTAGACCTTGCAGGCCACCGAGGGAGACTTGTCACATGCTCGAACTGAAGCTGACAAAGACACCCAGTTCATTGATTGAATCCAACACATCCTCCAATAGGTTCATGATATTTTAGAGAAGTCTAATTCCAAGTACAAGAAACGCCATGATCAACACCGAGTGCCACACCAGTTTCAAATGGGAGACAAAGTTTGGTTTCACTTGTAGAAATAATTCCTTATAGGGCCTCATCAAAATCTTTGTCCACTCCATTATGGACCTTACACCATCACCAAGGTTGTGGGTGAAAATAATTTTGAGCTCAACCTTCCCCCCTTCCTTGGATTGCACCCAGAGTTCAATGTGGATGTCCTTTGGCCTTATTTTCCACCATTATTGGACACCTTAGAGATAGAAGAAAACTTGAAACCAAAAGATATTAAACCTAACTACATGGAACATGGATCCAATGATCATATTGTGGACATAGAGGTCAAGGGAAGTCACCAGCAGAGGATCCAACTTTATCGGGTTGTCAATGCAGGGCAACTCCTGCATGAAGGCAAGTGGCTCACCGGGGGCCAAATTCAACATAAATATCCTCATCTGATGGGGGAACTCAACAAAATGGAAACCATTTCTTCCTAATGGGGGAGGATTGATCTAGGAGGATCTCAGTGGCTACCCATCTTTTTCATCTGGCTTAAAACAATTTTTTGGCAACTTACTATTTTTAGCAGTTTTTCGAGTCCCAAACTTCTGGGGCCATTTTGAGGGCCTAAACGAATTTTTTTCACGATAGGGCACCTCAATAATAATTAAAGGCTCTGATTGATCCCCATAAATGAATATCCTCATCAAGACCTTTCCAATGAGCTATCGTTCACCTTAAACAAAGATCATATGAAAAAGTTACGACGAAGTTGATGTACTAACTTACCCCAATGGGGCCCACATGAATTTTGGTGCTTCATATCCTAGGATTAGGTTTTTGGATGTCTAGAGTTTTGGAATTAATGTTTATTGTAAAAGGTCCTTCAGAGCCTCATTTTACTCATCTTCTTGAGAATGAGCGTAGTTGTCACATCTCTTCTCATAGATAAGCTACCACCATTATAACAAGCTTGTTTTCAGTCTGCATTTTATAGTTTTCAACGTATTTCTTATTTAATAGAAGTCAAGTTTTACTATATATTTGTTATTTTTCACTGTTTATTTGTGTTAATATTATAAATCTATGGTTTCATTTTGTTCCGCTCATAAATCTGGATCAGGAGAGAAAATCCTCCATAAAGTATGGGTGTTTTCTTATCCCTATCTGACTCAGGGTACCTGCAGAATAACCCCTGCAAGTAAGCTATGTGGATGTTGATGCAGGAGCATCGCTCTCAAGCTAGCCATGCACCAGCCAACCAACTAGCTCATCAAGTACACATTCAATGAGGAGGAGAGGTGCAACCCTCTCATATTCAAATTTTGAATTTGAATCGAGGTCATTTAATATTGTAAATTTGTTAGAGCCAAAAGGTCGTGCCTATACTCAAGATTTAGATGTAGATAGCCTTTAATGGTTGTAAGGCTGAGATATAGATCCAATCTGGACTAGACAACCTATTCAATGTAGAGTTAATGTAAATTGAATAGGGTAGGTAGCTTTGGAGGGAAGAGCTCGAAGATCCCCCTCATGTAAAAGATCTTGGATCTTGTTTTTAGAGCAGAGGGAGAGGTAGCAAAAGAATAGAGAAGAGAGCAGAGAGGAAGAGTGGAGACACTGTAAAAGTCTGAGCTCAGGAACACCTTGTAAAGGGAGGTATTTTTATTAATACAAACCAGAGCAGTTTATCCTGCATATATTATCTGTGTTGTGTGAATGATTTCATGTGTTCTTTATATGTTGTGAATGTATGTTGTAGATGTGCATTTACAGGGATGGATAGATTCTATTATCTGAGGATTTGTTTGATTTTAGGTTTTGGATTTCTTTGAGGCTTCATGTCAAGACAGCGTGACAGAACACTGTGGGTTCTGATAGCCAGTGCACTTCCAATTCTACGGAATTTGGACAAGGACGTGATAGGAGGGCACACCAACTGAAATCATTGACTCTGGGGAAAAACCTCGAGGTTACTGAACACCTTGGAGGTAGGAATGTGTATAGGAGAACACAATATAAGATAGAATCTCTGAGGAGTTCTGTAGAGCTCTGCCAAGAGGGCATTGAGCAGGTGCATAGAGTGCACAGAGGAACTCTGTTGAGTTCAGGAGGAATATAGAACTACTGAGAGTTCTATAGAGCTTTGCCAGGAGGGCATTGAGCACAGGCATAGAGTGTTGAGGAGGAACTTTGCGATGAGTTCATAGAGAAATAGAATCACTGAAGATTCTGGACACTCTTCCAGGAGGGCATTGAGTAGGTGCCAGAGCGCACAGAGAGAACTCTTTGAATTCTGGAATAGAAGAATAGTCCAAGGAAGGATCTTCACAGGGTTGTTGAACACCTTGCAGACTCAGCAAGAAGTTCCTTGAGTAAGAGAGTTCCAGGAGGGCATCATATTCTTCATCTGTGGGAGAAGGAAAAAGGATAAATTCCTTAGAGATATGAGTAGTGAAGAAGCTTAGAAGAGATAGCATCGAGTTAGCATGCAGAGAATCTTCAAGGTGTGCAGGAGTCATGGAAACCTTTTAAGGTTTCAAAGAAGGCCAACCTCAAGAGGGAGAGTGATTTTGTGTACAGAGGCCACAAGAGATTTCAGAGGATGAAAGGGAGAACTCTTTGGAAAGTTTAGAGTCCCGAAAGTTTAGGAGGGACAACATCTTTGAATACGCAGGCGAGATCAACTATGAAAGAACTCATAGAGAAGGAAAGAATCAAAATTTGAAGCCCTTGGCTTTTGGAAATTCTTCCAAGGATCGGAAGAAAGAACATGCTCAACTGGGAGAGCACAACTGTCGTCAGATCGGGCTGAAGGGAAGATCTGGACCGTTGAATTCCCACATCCAGATAGAAGCAGGAGAGCACATAGGAAGGGAATAGATATGAGCTATCAGATCTCACTCAGGTAGCCAATAGTCGTCGAATCTATCAGAAGAAGCACGAGGTTTAAACCCTGTGAACAGAGGAGATAAGTCCCGAAATAACGAACGTATCGAGATTTCAGACTTCGGGATTTCAGAGGTCCTGATGAAGAAAGGTTGGGACACTCCATAGCGATAGTCCCAAAATAAGCTAAGAGATCTTAGTCATCTGTTTAGAGGAGGACACGTGTCGTGAGATCACCTATTTCGGGGATTCGGACATCGGGAAAAAACAGAGGGGAGTCTTTCAACTTCGTCAACACTGAAGTCCTGAAAACGATCTGGACCGTGCCTTCATAGGACAGATGGCAGAGGTCAGGTAGTGCACTGGGTTTTCGGACACCGGGGATTCGAGGAGATAGAGGAATTGTGCCACAGGGATCATGGAGTCCTGAAACCCAAAAGAGGATTGAAAGCGTTCAGGGAGAGGACACGTGGCAACAGGAGGGTACTTCGGTATTTCGGGTACCAGAAGTATCATAGGTCAACGAAGGTCTAATACAACAGGATTCGCAAAATTCTAAAACATGAATTTCCGAAAGCAAAGTGGAAGGAGCATTGCTGAGTCACGAGAGCGTAGGCCAAGTTTTGGCATACCAAGTACCGAGATTTCAGAGATCCTGAGTACATAGGACCTGGGCTCTTGTGGACGAAAACTCTGAAATGATCAGGGTCGTTTATTCGAGGAGCAGATCATAGCTGTTGATCTCGGCCAGGAGCGAAAAAGGGTCATATCGTCACTTCGGCATTTTGGATACCGGAAGTGCGAGAGAGCAAGGGCAGAGGAGGCCTTGCATCGGGAAATCCTGAAACGCGAAACCCTGAAAGAATTTGGAGGAAGCCAACATTTCGGCATTTCGGGGTTCAACTTTTCGGAAACCAAGAGGACAAAAAACTGGGCGCTTTGAGTCGGGAAACCCAAAGGGTGACTATGGTCATGTGGGAAGTGGTCACTTAGACTAAGATCTATCCTAGGGGGATAATTACTGTGAGCACCATTTTGACGTTTCGGTATTTTGGAGATTGAGAGATCGAAGAGTCAAGGACTCTCGACATCAGCATATAGGGAATCCCAAAACCCAAAATTCCATTTCGGGAAAAGGTCACGGTCGTGTTGAGGCCGTGTGTAGGTGAAATCGCGTGCCTGTGGTATGCTTGTGCAGGTGGAGTTTCACGAAGGACCTGTGGAGAAAATATTGAGGTTTCGATAGGGATCTGAAGGAGCCATTTCATCTCAGAGGTGAATTCGAGAATGATCCTTAGACCAGGAGGTCATGCAGAACCTGCTGAGGCAGGTGGGTGTTGTAACAGTTGTGGTATCAGAGCTTGAATCTTTGTTTGTATATTTCAGGCAGAGAGAAGGAAAAGGAAGACATAGTGTTGGGAGATTTGTGATGATTGTTTGCAGGTAGGAAACAATCAAGAAGACAGTCATGAGGACTGTAGGAGATGCTGAAAACCACTCGGGGTTGCAGAGTGACAACAAGTTTTCCAGGAGGGAAGACATAAGACAGTGAGATGGCTACTGAAGGTCATAAGCTTGGTGGAATGAAGAACCACCAGTAGCAGGAGAAGTAGCAGGAGAAAACTGAATGGGACAAGGAGCTTTCCGAGATCAGGGCAAGGATGGATGAACTTGAATTGCAAATGTAGCAGGATGCAAAGTCGCGATGGGTATATGAATGGACCATGAAGACAAAGATAAAATGGCCAGTCAGATAATTATTGGCCAGAAGATAGTGGAGGTTGTTAAGAGGATGGTTGGGGCATGTTGAAAACATCAAAAACCCAGAAGAAGAGATGGTTCAGGTATGTGAACCAGAGACTTGGAGAAACCTCAGTAGTGAGGATGACATGGGATCAACTGAAGATCTCAAAGACTGCCAAGAGGGCAGAACAAAAATTCCCAATTGCCAAGAGGGAAATGCAATGAGATTACTACGGGATCTCATAGATTTTCATGAGGACAGCTGGGGAATTTCACATTTCCAGGAGGGAAATGAGACAGGATCACTGCGGGATCTCATAGATTGCTAGGAGGGCAGCAGGAAAATTCCTATTTGCTAGGTGGGCATGGGAACTGAAATGAGGCTATGTGAAAGTCTCATGAACTCAGAGGTGAGTTCATATCAGCAAGGGATGCTGGTAAGTGGAGATTCATGTGGTTTTGCAGATCATGTGAATGAAGATGATGACAAGTTAAAAACTTGCACCATCCAGAAGGAGGATTAGAGAAATCTTCTGATGATTGGAGGAATTGGAATATTCCTGCCACTCAGCCCAGAGGAGGCCAAAGTCTATGTGACGATGAAGCAGCAACAAAAAGAGAAAGACACCCAGTCGTGATTGTCAAAGAAGAATTGGAGCAGACATTAGAGACTGCCCAAGCAGAAGAAGGGGATGAGCATTCTGAGGAGTGGCTCAATATTTGCAGTCAGGAAGCTGAAAAGATTGCAACATTGGAGCTTGTAGAAGCAGGAGAAGAAGAGGCAGACAACATGAGCTTTGTTGATCTATGTGAACAGATTGAAGCCCTGGAGAGAAGAGTGAGGGTGCAGAACTTTCACATCCAACAAGTTAAGTTGGAAGCAGATGAAGGGGAATTCCAGGCTAAGGAGCAGCTGGAAGAAGCTAGACACATACCAGCAGGAGAGATGGAAAAAGTTAAGCTGCCATGGGAAGAGGCTAAACAAAAAATCAGTCAAGAAAATACTGCAGAGATGAAGTCTACAACAGAGTGGACACTTAGTGCCATAGAGGATAGAGGAGATGACATGGGAGATCATTGTGATCTGCCCATTTGTAGAAAAAAATTGCAGCAGAGGAGACTGCATGAATAGGTCTAGCCAGGGAAGCAGCTAGACGAGATGATAGAATACATTAGAAGGATGATGTTGAGATCAAAAGAGACTACCAGCAAGGAGAAGCTGGGCAGAAGAGAAGCAACAATAGCAGCAGCAGCCGAGCAGCAGAAGCAACAACAACAACAGAAAGATGGAGCAAGGAGACAACTCCAAAGAGTTGTTTGGGACCCAGGAGGATATCAACAATCAAGGTGGAGAGCTCATGAGCAGGAGCTCATGAATTTTTGCAGAAAAGGAGTATGATGCAGGAGCATCAAGCCAGCCATGTGCCAGCTAGCCAGCCAACTCATCAAGCGCACATTCAATGAGGAGGAGAGGCGTAGCCCTCTCATATTCAAATTTTGAATTTGAATCGAGGTCATTTAATATTGTAAGGCTGTTAGAGCCAAAAGGCCATGCCTATACACAAGATTTAGATGTAGATAGCCTTTAATGGCTGTAAGGCTGAGATCTAGATCCAATCTGGACTAGACAACCCATTCAATGTAGAGTTAATGTAAATTGAATAGGGTAGGTAGCTTTGGAGGGAAGAGCTCAAAGATCCCCCTCATGTAAAAGATCTTGGATCTTGTTTTTAGAGCAGAGGGAGAGGTAGCAAGAGAATAGAGAAGAGAGCAGAGAGGAAGAGTGGAGACACTGTAAAAGTCTGAGCTCAGGAACACCTTGTAAAGGGAGGCATTTTTATTAATACAAACCAGAGCAGTTTATCCTGCATATATTATCTGTGTTGTGTGAATTCTTTCATGTGTTCTTTATATGCTATGAATGTATGTTGTAGATGTGCATTTGCAGGGATAGATAGGTTCTACTATCTGAAGAGTTGTTTGATTTCAGGTTTTGGAGTTCTTTGAGGCTTCATGTCAAGAGGGCATGACATAACATTGTGGGTTATGATAGCCGGTGCATAGAGTGCACATCCAATTCTACGGAATTTGGACAAGGACGTGCTAGGAGGCACACCAATTGAAATCATTGACTCTGGGAAGAAACCTCAATGTTACTAAACACCTTGGAGGTAGGAATGTGTAGAGGAGAACACAGTAGAAGATAGAATCTCTGAGGAGTTCTGTAGAGCTCTACCAAGAGGGCATTGAGCAGGTGCATAGAGTGCACAGAGGAACTCTATTGAGTTTAGGAGGAAGATAGAACTACTGAGGGTTCTATAGAGCTCTTCCAGGAGGGCATTGAGCACAGGCATAGAGTGCTGAGGAGGAACTCTGCTATGATTTCATAGAGAAACATAATCACTAAGGATTCTGGAAACTCTACCAGGAGGGCATTGAGTAGGTGCCAGAGCGCACAGAGAGAACTCTTTGAATTATGGAACAGGAGAAGAGTCCAAGGAAGGATCTTCATATGGTTGTTGAACACCCTGCAGACTCAACAAGAAGTTGTTTGAGTAAGAGAGTGCCGGGAGGGCATCAGATTCTCCATCTGAGGGAGAAGGAAAAAGGATAAATTCCTTAGAGATATAAGTAGCGAAGAAGATCAGAAGAGATAGCACCGAGTTAGCATGCAGAGACTCTGCAAGGTGTGCAAGAGTCATGGAAACCTTTTAAGGTTTCAGAGAAGGCCAAGCTCAGGAGGGAGAGTGATTTTTTGTATAGAGGCCACAAGAGATTTCAGAGGTCGAAAGGGAGAACTCTTTGGAGATTTTAGAGTCCCAAAATCTCAGGAGGGATAGTGTCTTTGAATACGCAGGCGAGATAAATTGTGGAAGAACTCATAGAGAAGGAAAGAATCAAAGGTTGAAGCCCTTGGATTTTGGAAATTCTTCCAAGGATCGGAAGAAAGCACATGCTCAACTGGGAGAGCAAAATTGTCGTCAGATCGGGCCGAAGGAAAGATCTGGACCGTTGAATTCCGACATCCAGATAGCAGCAGGAGAGTGCATAGGAAGGGAATAGTTTCGAGCCGTCAGATCTCACTTAGGCAACCGATAGCCGTTGAATCTTTCAGAATAAGCACAAGGTTTAAACCCTTGTGATCAAAGGAGATAAGTCCTGAAATAGCGAGCGTATCAGGATTTCAGACTTCGGGATTTTAGAGGTCTTGATGATGAAAGGTTGGGACACTCCATAGAGATAGTCCCGAAATAAGTGAAGAGATCTGAGCCATCCATTTAGAGGAGGACACGTGTCGTGAGATCACCCATTTTGGGGATTCAGACATCGGGAAAACACAGAGGGGAGTCTTTTGACTTTGTCAATGGCGAAGTCCTGAAAACGATCTGGACCATCCCTTCGTAGGACATGTGGCAGAGATCGGGGAGTCCACCAGTGTTATTGGATAAATCCGTAGGTGCGGACACTAACCGATCTCCCTAGGTCCACCTGGATCTAGAACAAAGCAAGACAGAACATGACTCTTTCCCTAGATTTTGACCATTGAATTAAATAGAAGGCAAGAACAAATAACATAACTTATTATCGCTTCCTATGGTCTTTGTTGCTCCTGCTTCGCTCCAGTGCTCTCATGTAGTCAAGACCAAGACAACACAAACCAACCAAAGTGAAGAAAGCACAATCTATTCAACGTTCAATCTATGTATATGATCAAGGAATTATACAATAAAGTGGAAATAGCTTTATGGGAAAGGGACATATTACTGTATCATATTGATGGAAAGTAAAGATTACAACCTAAGCCTTGATGTCACAAAATTCTTTTCGATGGCTCTTAGCTCTGACACACACACTTGCTCACTTTCATGAAGAAGATAAACTCCTTTGGATAAACTTGTTGGAGTCTCCAAATTGTTGTAGTTTCAGTCCTTCACACAATTCTTTCACCAATTCTCCAATGAATCTTGGTTAACCTTTTCCATGAGAATTCCCTCAATATATAGGAGAGAATGAATTAGTTACTTGGATAAGAATGATCCCAAAATATCAGGGAATCTAGTACTAGGATAACCATTCGAATGCAATCTCATCCTTCTAGAAGATTCCCTTCTAGAAGCATCAAGAATTCATCTTTTTCCTTGCTTTAGAAAAAGTTTGCACCCTAGCAGTTCAACACAGTGTGAACTTCTCGCACCCTAGCTTAAGGTAGCCTGCGAGAATAGGTCATTCTCGCAAGAAAATGTATTAGCAGCCTACGAACCTTCTTCAAAAATGAGTTTTCTGGCAGAGATGAAAATAACTTTTCTCAGGAGAAATTTCTTATGAAGAGACTGAGTACACCATCATCAATACATCATCATGATGACCAAAATCATGGGTAAAAGAATGCCCCCCAAAGTATGAGGTTGGAACTAGTGACAACCGATAGACTTTGTAAGTTGCATGTGTGTGCCGGGAACCAGGAGCACACCTAATCGGAAACCTACGAACAACCAAGCATCTGCAGAATATCATATATATCAATTCTGAGGTAGGCATTCCCATACTCAGATCACAGACTGATGACATTATAGACATGGGTCATGGCCACCAATCATACACTGTGGATCCATGCCGTCAAAATATAGC
>ML823577.1:8859-28838 GCA_009831015.1 Picea engelmannii
GAACAAAAACTATTGATTATTTCTCATATATTGTGCATGGTGTATTGTGGTGTATTGGTGTAACTCTTATACTATTGTTCATTGCTCATTGGATACAATTGAATGGTTTAAGTATAAGTTGAAAAAGGTTTTTAAATTGTACTGGATACTTATTCAGCCCCCCTCTCAGTATCAACAGGAATCCCATGTGGGGGAGACCAAAAATATTTCATATTACTCTATGTCCCTTTTCTTATAGTAAGTATCCCACCAGTCCTTAACATGGGGGATGACCTTGGGGATTGCAAAAGTAATATTTTCCCTATCGGAAAAATTGTTGACCAGAAAATGCCCTTCGAGTAGATTCAACAATTTATCTATAACATCCACATCTATCAGTCCTTAAAATAATGGAATATCAAAATTTACTTGTACCTTGAAGGGGTTGCATGGCTGCTTGATGAAGATGTGTCTCTTGTGGGAAGCTGTCGAATGATCTGTGAAATTTTTTCCATCATTTCGTTCCTTTTTCACACAAGGGATTCCTTACACAAAAGTTAAAAAGGATCTCCTGCTCCATCATATTTCTTCTCGTCCACCATGATTTGTGGTTGGGCTCAGCATGGTCGATCTTCCAAAGGCTTGATTGGTTTGACTCCCAAATTCTTGTACCCAGATCTTGTCGGGCACATGCACGAAGAAAAATAAATGAAGAGAAGACTTCTTTGATGCCACTGATCCATATTTATGAGTGGAACAAAATAAATAAAATACTGGATACAATAACACATAGATATGGAGAAAAACAACAGATATCCAGTGAACAATAAATTCTATTGAATAAATAAAATAGGAGGAAATTGTAAAACTTCATAATTGAAAACAACTTGCTCGAATGGTGGTAGCTATATTTGAGAAGAGATGTGGCTTCTATGCACATCTGTCTAAGCAGAATGATTACAATGAGGATCTAGAGTCCTTTTTAACATTACTCATGAATGCCAAAACCCTAGACATCCAAAAACCTAACCTTAGGAGATGAAACACCAAAAGTTATGTGGGCCCCGATGGGTAAGTTGGTACCTCAACTTCCCTGGGTTGTAAATTTTGTGTAAAGACTCCATTTTAGGCATGTGATTTCCCGTTGGGAAGGTATTGTCAATAACTACACATTATGCAATCAAAATTTGACTATGTATACAGTTTGACTGGCAAGCCAAAATAACACTTTTTAGGGCCCCAAAACAGCCCTGAAGTACATAAAGATGTATTGAGATGAAAACTTCCAAAATAATTCAATTGGATTAGGTGGATGACCACCAATATCTACCTGGAAGATGTGTAGGGCTTCATAAAACCCTAAAAGTGTAGAACTCACAATTAAAAAGAATTACAAAAGATCATGTTGAACTAAAACTGTCAAAATGAGTCAGTTGGAATAGGTGGGTGGCCACTAATATCCACCTGGATCAGTTGTTGATGCATGATTGGTACATGTTGTTGGTTATATTTGTATATTTTTTATGTACATGGTTGATGTGCATTGTTGGAACATGGTTTGAGTGATATTCTTATGATTTTGGGTATGAGATCTATGTTATTAGATCTGATGTATTGAGGAGAGTATCGGTACATGTTGTTGGTGTATTTAGTTTTGTTGGTACATGGAAGGAACATGTATAGTTTGGTTACATGATAATGACACAGATTGATTACAAGTCAGTGGCACATATTGGTATAGTTTTACAACAATATATCTCACAGTGATAGTGTGACAGTTGTTCCATCATTCTACTTATATTTCAGGGAAGTTGGATGGGGCAAGAATAGGTGGTTATAGCCACCTTGTGGTTGTAGCCAGAGAACATAGAGGGTTGTATCCTCCTTCTAGTTGTATCCAGATAATTGGGGAGTTGGATCTTCCCTCGGGTTGTAGCCTGAGAAACTAGGGGGTCAGAGCCTCCTTCCAGTTGTAGCTAGAGAATTGGAATTTGGTGCTTCCTTGAATGTAATTCTTGACATATAAGAAAATAATTTCGTGGTTTTCTCCCACATTGGGTTTCCACATAAATATTGGTGTATTGTGCATTGTGTGGATGTGTTTGTTATTGTTTATTATGCACTAATGAATGTTAATGCTTATGATATAGTAAGATATTGATGATGAACAAATGAACATGGTGTAATAAGTTAAATAATATACATTGTGGTTTAAAGGATTAATAATTGATATAATTTCTCATTATTGATTCAAATTCTAGTGTAGGTCAAATTCTAGTGTAGGTGCTTCTGATTTATTTACCCACTTCTCAACCATTTTCTTTACATTGGTTTAATCCATCCCTATTTTGGTTCCTCCATGCATAACAACTACGAGTTTGGGTCCTTCATCCCTTATATCGTCTGAGATATTTTGAATGTTTGAGTTCTTATTTTGATTCTCTATGTCCTTCCATTTTTCTAGCAGTTGTGGACAGTTCTCTATCGCATGTTCTCATGCCCGACAATAAGTAGATTTTTTGCATGGATTTTATCAATCCTGTGCTAAGTGTCTTGGTTGGTTACAATTATAGAATACTACAAGGCCTCTTCCTCCTCTTCCATAGTTTTTTTGAATCTTTCCCCATACCAAATCCTCCTTGGTTTCCTTGAATAAATCCTCTTGGAGTATTATAGTTCCCCCCAACTTTCATCGCAACATTCTCCTCTTGAATCCTATACATGTCTTTTTTTCACTCCATCATTAGGTCCAAAGCACTAAAATATTTGTCTTCATGTCCCACTGATTTTCAAAAGCTACATAATACTCTTCTTGGGGTATGTTGATATTTCTATAATAGTAGGAACTCATGGGGGTTATGTCCCCACTTCTTGCATATCTCGTAGTATCCTCCTCCTAGTAGTAGTTTTGGCACTCCTACTGATATGTACTATGAAAAGGATGGACATTAATATTTGTGGTGACCTTCAGTCTTGCATTTTGTGCACCATACCTATTCTCGTTTCTCTTTCCCCTTTGTCATTTCTATCAACTAAATTTTTAATGCAACTAATTAGTTCTATATCTGCGTCATTCTGTTGTTGTCTCTGATGTTAGAGAAATATTTGCCTAACCTTAAAAAGTCTTGCAAAGAGTGCTTTAATCCATTTCTCTATGTAGAATCACTTTCCCTAATTGACAAATCTAGAGACAAAAAAATAATTTTTTTCCACTTGTATGCATCTTGCACCCTATACAACAAGTGTATACGTGGGCTGCTCCACTACAACCCACGTACATCTGGATTTGTGCCAGAAAAAAAAAATTAAATGTCGAGTTTCCATGTCATGACAGGAGATATCTAATCCTTGGCCTTCCATATACTAGAAACATTCCGACTCGGCCCTTCAGTTGCATTTTGAAGGCTATAAAGAAGCCAATTTCAAGCTATGGAAAAAGAGAAAGAATTCAACTTTGAGAGCAAAGTTACTCTAGAGAAATTATTACTTCATATTGAGTCTGCATCCCTTTGTCCTTTAAGTCTGAACACAATGTTGATCCCCCAAGATCTTCCCTTATTGATGGAGAACCTCATTGTCTCCCTTCTATGAGCTTTCTTTTGGTGGAGGATTGAAATGGTGGAGGTCCAACTGGAAGGATCTTGGTTTCTCAGTTCTGAATCGTCCTGACTCAAAAGTCTGTAATATTTTCACTTCTGTTGATCATTTATTAATAGAAATACTCTCTTCTCATCCAATTGATATCTTGCAAATATATGAGTTATTATCCATGGGCTTGTTTTTTTTGTATATTAATGGATTATGATATCTAATGTGATAACTTTTTATATTATCACTATATGCTTTCTTCGCTTGTTTGTTGAGAACTTGTTGTAGGTATAAATCTTTGGGTCAAAGTGATCAATGGTGGACATCATCAAACATCTAGACGAGGTAGGTCCCTTTCTTATATCGCTTGCACAATGGTTTATATAGCATTTTTATGGGAAAGAGTTGATTTCTACATTCATACCTATCTGTTGTGGTTCACCCTAGCCATAGAGAGATTTTCCTTATAAAATAATTGGTGACCATACTGGGGATTGAATCTTCTTTCTTAGGGTTTGAAGTACTTTTATCTTTAGATTTTTCTCGTTCCTATTGTGGTTCTTTTTGTAACATTGCTTGACAACTCTTCTTCACTCTGGGTCTGAGTTTTTAGCCTTCCTCCCTTACCTGGCCTTGTTTTAAAGAATATATGCTCTTTTTTCCTTTACATTCACGTATACACGTGTGTTTTCTCACTGAAAGTTGTGTATATATGCTCTATTTTCCCAAACAATCACGTACACCTCTTTTCCTTGCATGTTTTCTTGGTCTGGTGTTTGTTGGGTGGGATTTGATGCTTGTTGAGCCTTCTTAGGTATCTGTAGTGCCTGTTGAGTGTCTGTGGGATGACAGGAAACCCTCTTTTGGTTGAATTTATGGGATAATTCATTCTCTTCATATTTTCACTTTTATTGTCCTTATACATTGGGCTGGTTGTTTTGTTGCTTGATATCCTGCTTGAGTTGTCTCTTTTTTATACACAGTAGGGATATATATCAAGTTACTTTTCAGTCCATGCATTTTCAGTTTCGATTTATTGAAAATACAAAAAAATGGCATTTTTCATTGCTTGGATTTTTTTTCTTTGAATCTATATCATTAGCTTAGTGCATATAGTGAAAGATTGCATTTTTACTTCTGAATTGCAGATTTGAATTTGAAAATTGCATCGATTTTAAGGAGCATATCATTCATCAAAAGTTAAAGTTAGAACTTTCCATTACTTTCATATTTACTTTTCTTGCAGAGTCATAACACCATGAGTTTCATTACCATACCTTTTTGAGTAATCGCGGCCATAAAATCAACACTATAATTTAAAATTTATTAGTAACGATTTTATTTTCTAGGGTGCATAAACTAGCCTAGGATTTAGTGCCTTGGAATAGGATTTTGTGTAAACTTCTCCAAGGAAATTAAATCAACATATGTTTCTGAGTCAAGGAGTGGAGAAATCCATTGTATAATTGGTAAGATTAGGAGGCTCCACTCACACAAGAGTTAATCACGAGGTTGCGTGAAGTTGGTTGAAGGGATATCCCCCTGATACCTTCCTAGTGTCAGAGATATTTCTGGGGATCTATTCCTATCTAGGGATCTTGTTAGTGCCTTTACCTATGTGACAGGAAGTGCTTTCAAGGTTTTAGGCTTTGCTACCCTACCCATACAGTGGACCTGACTTATGACTGCTCTTTTGTGCATCTATTATACAATGGTTTATTAGTTGCTTGACTTAGGTTTCTCATAGGTTACTTACAGGGGTTATTTTGTAGGTACATTGGGTTAGATAAGGGTTGGACATCACACAACCTTTATGGAGGATTACCTCTTCGAGGGGATCTGACCAACTGGTTGTTAATCCCATGAGGGCTCTTATAACTAATTATGCTACCTCTGATCTTCAGTAGGGAGTCTCATTCCCCTCTTGGGAGAGACATACCTTTTTTAGGGAGGGATGACACTCAACCACTTTACCCCGTTTACATGCATATTGGCCATTTGAATTTTGGTGTGCTCTTTGATTATTTGTTGACCTTAGGATTTTTATACTGAGTGTTCTTTATCATGGATAGTGGAGTTCCTTTTTCTCCCTCATTTACTGCTACCCACCCCATGATGCCTACTCATTTCATGGGGATGAATCCTTCCACTTTTCATTATGGTATGCATAATTATGGAACTCAATCAATGCTTTGGGTCTCTAATCATCTTTCTCATGGTATGTATGACATTTCTTCTCACTTTCCATCCTCGGTGAATCCTAGTTGTGGGTCTGGGGGCATGATGCCTCCTTATTCTCCCTTCTCATTTGGTGGGAGTCATATCCCTCAAACACCTTTTACGGTAGGAGGTTGGAATATTCCTTCCTACGAATCCACTTTCTAGGAGCAAGTGCCCAAATGGGTAGTCATTCTACTTATTACACTCCATCCACCTATCCTTCTTCTGTTATGTCAGTTCCTATGAATGATTTTCCCATGGCGGACCTTCGTATGTCCTCTGGTGTTCCATCCAAAGGGAATCATTCTTATAGTATGGGAAACCCCCTTCACAAATTTCCTTTGTCTGGGGGAAACATATATCCTCACATGACTAACCCTTGTCATGTCTCTTTCTCTTCGCAAGAGACTTCCTCGGTGACGATGACTTTACAACCTGTTAGGAATCAGTATGGAGGAGGATACTATCCTGCCGAGCACGGCCATGGTGTATACTAGAGCCCTTCTTGGCCTGCAATTTCTCAAAACCAATATTTCCGTGGACCTTGGTCTCAAATGCCGCAACTCACTACCACCGCTAGTCCAGTCATTGCCAAACATACTGGAGTTCCATCACCAACCTCTACTAGTCATGTTAGAGATTGTTCGACAAACTTTGCAAGTCGTGTTGAAGACCTGCAACTAGCTATTGCAAGTCATGTTGGGGGCACAAGTCCAGTCACTGCAAGTCATACTGGCATTATATCGCCAACCTCTTCCAGTCATGTTGGATATTGGTCAACAGTCTTGGCAAGTCATGTTGAAGACCAACAACTAGCCGCTGCAAGTCATGTTGGGGGCACAAGACTAGTCATTGCTAGCCACACTACACATACATCACCAACCTCTTCTAGTCATGTTGGATATTGTCTACTAGCCTCTACACGTCATGTTGGGATCATATCACCAACCACATCAAGTTATGTTGGGGGAAATCTTACGATTGAGAAGCCTAAACATTTCAGACGTAGGGTCATATTCCTTTGCAGGACTTGTAAAGGAAATCACCTTACTCGTTTGTGTCCTGCTACTGTCGGGATATCGAAAGCATGGTCCTCACTTGAGAACCCTTCATTTTATGATTCGTCTATGGTTTCCCCACACTCTGTTCTTTCTTTGGTTGATACAATAGTCATGCCGATGCAATCTTCGACTGACACCCCTTTTCCTTTAGGGGTTGATGCCTCCTTTAACCTTGTTGTCTCACATCCCGTTCAACCAGTGGTCATGTTGATGCAATATTCAATTGACACCTCTCCTATGTTCGGGGGTGATGCGTCTCTTCACCTTGTTGTCTTGCATCTTGTTCAACCAACGATCATATCGATGCAATCTTCGACCGACAACACTCCTGTTTTATGGGGTGATGCACCTCTTGACCTTCTTGTATCACATCCTATTCAACCAATGGTTGAGGAAGTGTTTGTGTTGATGCAATATTCAGTCAATCCCACTCTTCTCTTGGAGAGTGACAAGTCTAAGGAAGTGGGCATGCCGATGCAATTTTCGGTCGATCCCACTCTTCTGGTTCTGGTTCTATACCTTCTATGCCATGTCCTTAGAATTTCTAGTCCTACACCTTCTCACCAAGAGAGAGTTTTATTATTTCCAGGTTCTCTCCCTCCAAGTCTCGAAGAGATTCCATTTGATTGGGATGGTCTTTTGGGGTATCCAATGCCTCCACCTATGTCTTTTCCAGGAAGAGACATTATCCGATATATCACAGAGACAATAACCTTCATTAGCACTTTACCCTCCTCAAATTTGAGAGATTTGTGTTTTCCCAAGCTTGTGTCGGTTATTCGTAATATACTGACATTCCACATAAGTCCGACACTTGAGCCTTGGCCTCCCCCGTGACTTGTCGCCTAGACTCTCCCAAACGATTTTAATTTAAGATCTTTTCTGACTCGTCTAAAAAGGGAAAAGATTGTTGAGTGATTTGTCCCTTTCACACTCAATTAAATTGGATTTTAAAGGTCATGAGTCTTAGTTAAACTCTTTTCCGACTCGTTATCAAAAAATGAAAACATCATCGACTGAACTTGTTTTTTTCACACTCATAAATTGGTTTCGAAGAGACATCTATTTGGCACAAGTTTACCCCTTTTTCACACCAAGTAGACTAAAACACATAAAAAAGGACATTTGTTGGCATCAAGTTGTAATTGCATCTCATGCCCTTGCTTGCAGTATTGAGCCTACAACCGATTGTTGCTTTGCATTATAAACTGTTTGCCTCAACTATTTTGCATCCTCAACCAAGTAGAGCCTTGTTTATATCCTTCACAATTTGACACCCTATACCTAGGAGGGAACATTCGCCCGAGTGTCCATCTCCTGCATGCACTTCCCTGCATTGAGCATAGGTACATTCCACTGCTGGAACTAGTTTTTCTTACTTGTGACACTCGTTTCCTCCTCTGTATCATAGCATTCACTTTTCTATTAAAAAACAAAAAAAGATGGGCGGGAAGGGGTTATTATCTTATATCGGCAACAATTTTGTCGCCTTTGAATAGAGAACAAAATTATTTGATTCCATTCATCATCATAATTTTTGGATTAGCATGGCCTTAGGAAGTTGAGATCATTACAGAGTCTTCTCTACCGACTGGTTACTCTTCCAGTCCCTATAGAGAATTTCATCGATGCCCCCTGCATCTTATAGTTTCATCATCAGGTCTATGTTTTCGAATTCCTTCATATGTATCATTCTCTTGTTCAAAGGAAGTCTATCAACCTGTGTCGACCACTCCTCAGAACTTTTGACTTTGCGTGTCAGCCATACCCTCAGTTTGTCTCAGAATCACATGATATTGTAGTCCTATCATGCACCCTGGCCCTAATTTCATCATTGATAGGTAACCCTGAACCCAACAGTTGACATTTCATCATTAGTCGTTGACTGGGTGGTTTCCCTTGTGTTCGATGGCAAGACATCTATTCACACATTGGGATTCATGTAGTGTCTTGGATTCCATTATCCTTATTGGTGGTTTCCTTGCCTTTGTCAGCAATTTTTCATCATTGGTTGTTATTCAGAGGGTCTTTTTCGTGTACTGCTTACACTTGGCACATGAAAAATACGCACGAGGTTGTTGGTTTGTGAACATGTTCTTCATCCGATTTCCATCAAATCATGAAGCTCATGATTTGTACCTCGTGCTGACTGATGAGAGGTGCCTTGATGATTTCCTTTCAGCGAGTCTCCTTCCATCAACTTCAGCCCATCTATTATGGAAACGAGACCTAGAGTCTTATGAGTACCTTGAGGCTTGCATTCATTAGTGGCAGGCTCTCTTTCCATCGACAATTGGGAATACATCATGTCTCTTGATCGATGGATTCTTCACGTGTTTGACACTGACTCCTCTATTCACACTTGTAAGAATGTACTCAGTGCCTTGATACCTACTTTCATTATCGGTAGGTTGTCTCGCATTTGTTAATGGTATACATCAATGATCGATAATAAAATGATGTCTTATTGTGTTCGACCTCATCTCCTTTATTCACATGATGTATACTTTCACCTTTGGCGGATTGTGTAGAAGTCTTGAAGACATCACTCTATGGCCACAACTTTCCTAAGTTGTTGCTTCCTTTTCATTGGACCAGTACCTATATGACTTCGGTGATCATGGGAGATCAGATTATACTCCATGGTATATATATATATATATATATATATATATATATATATATATATATCCTTATCTTTGTTTTTTGAGGCTGATTCTACTGGGCCTTGTTCGCGAATATGACAACTTTTGGTATGTAACTGCATTTGTATTTGCCTATTCATGGCCACAGACACTTGTTTGGTATATTTTCCACATGGATCTGCAATGTAATTTTTGGTATCCATGCATGCAAAGTCAGTACAGAATGTAATGAGCAACTGAGTTCATCCAGTTGGTCCCATACCACTCCACTTTTGGGTTATTTATAATGTATTTTGGTCATCACGGATACTCCTCTGACCTCACACATTAGGGGACATCTGTTAGATAAATATTTTCCTCACCTTAAGCAATATTGCAGAGAGGGCCTTACTCCATTTCCCTATGCTGACTCACTTTCCCTGATTGATAAATCCAGAGACAAAAATATAATCTTTTTCCACTTGTATGCATCTTGCACCCTATGCAACAAGCGTATACACATACTTCTCCACTACAACCTGCGTACATCGAGATTTGTGCCAGAAAATAAAAATTAAATGTCGAGTTTCCATGTCATGACATGATATCTCTAATCCTTGGCCTTCCATATACTAGAAACTTTCTGAATTGACCCTTTAGTTGCATTTTGAAGGCTATAAAGAAGTCAATTCCGAGCTATGGAAAAAGAGAAAGAATTCAACTTTGAGAGCAAAGTTACTCTGGAGAAATTATTACTTCATATTGAGTCTGCATCCCTTTGTCCTTTAAGTATGAACATAGTGTTCATCCCCCAAGCTCTTCCCTTATTGATGGAGAACCTCATTGTCTCCCTTCTATGAGATTACCTATGGTTGAGTATTGAAGTGGTGGAGGCCAAACTAGAAGGAACTTGGTTTCTCGGTTCCAAACTCTGCCGACACGGAAGTCTGTAATATTTTCACTTTTGCTGATAATTTATTAATAGAAATACTCTCTTCCCGTCCAATTGATATCTTGAAAATATATGAATTATTATACATGGGCATGTTTTTTTTTGTATATTAATGGATTATGTTATCTAATGTGCTAACCTTTTATATTATCACTATATGCTTACTTCACTTGTTTGTTGAGAACTTGTTGTAGGTATAAAGTTTTGGGTCAATGTGCTCAACGATGGACATCATCAAACATCTGGACGAGGTAGGTCCCTTTCTTATATCACTTGCACATTGGTTTATATAGCATGTTTATGGGGAAGAGTTGATTTTTGCAATCATACCTATCTGTTGTGGTTCACCTTAGCCATATCTCCCTAGAGATAAATCTTCTTTCTTAGGGTTTGAAGTACTTTTCTCTTTAGATTGCTCTCGTTTCTATTGTGGTTATTGTCGTAACATTGCTTGATAGATCCTATTCACTCTGGGTCTACGTTTTTAGCCTTCCTCCCTTGCGTGGCCATATTTTAAAGCATATACACACCTTTTTCCTTGACAGTTGTGTTTACACGTGTGCTGTCTCACCGCAAGCTCCGTATATACACTATGTTTGTCTAAAAAATAGCGTACACCTCTTTTCCTTTCCTGTTTTCTTGGTATGGTGTTTATGGGTGGGATTTGATGTTTGTTGAGCCTTCTTAGGTCTTTGTCATGTCTGTTGAGTGCCTGTGGGATGACAGGAAGCCCTCTTTTGGTTGAATTTCTAGGTGAAGTCTTTCTCATCATCTTTTAATTTTTATTGTCCTTGTACATTGGGTTGGGTGTTTCGTTGCTTGATATCTTTCTTGAGTTGTCTCTTTTTTATACACAGTAGGGATATATATCAAGTTACTTTTCAGTCCATGCCTTTTCATTTTCGATATATTGAAAATACAAAAAAAAGGCATTTTTCATTTCTTGGCATTTTTGTCTTTGAATCTCTATCATTAGCTTAGTGCATATAGTGAAAGATTGCATTTTTACTTATGAATTGCATATTTGAATTTGAAAATTGCATCGTTTTTTAGGAGGATATCATTAATCAAAAGTTAAAGTTAGGACTTTTCATTACTTTAATATTTATTTTTCTTGCAGTGTCATAACACCATGAGTTTCATTACCATACCTTTTTTAGTAATCATGGCCATAAAATCAACATTATAATGTAAAATTTATTAGTAACGATTTTATTTTCTAGGGTGCACAAACTAGCCTAGGGTTTAGTGCCTTGGAATAGGATTTTGTGAGTAAATTTCTCCAAGGAAATTAAATCAACATACGTGTCTGAGTCAGGGAGTGGAGAAATCCATTGTATAATATGTAAGATCAGGAGGTTCCTCTCACACCATAGTTAATCACGAGGTCATGTGAAGTTGGTTGAAGGGATATCCCCCCGATACCTTCCTAGCATCAGAGATATTTATGGGGATCTATTCATATATGGGGATCTTGTTAGTGCCTTTACCTCTATGAGAGGTGGTGATTTCAAGGTTTCGGGCTTTGCTACCCTGCCCATACGATGGACCTGACTTATAATTGTTCGCTTATGCATCGATTATACAATGTTTTATTAGTTTCTTGACTTAAGTGTCTCATAGGTTACTTGCAGGGGTTATTCTACAGGTACCCTAGGTCAGATAAAGGTCAGACAACACGCAACCTTTATGGAGGATTACCTCTCCGTGGGGATCTGACCGAGTGGTTGTTAAGCCCATGAGGGCCCTTATAACTAATTCTGTTACCTCTGATATTTAGCAGGGAGTATCCGACCCCTCTTGGGTGAGACATACCTTCTTTGGGGCGGGAGGCCACTCAACCACTTTACCCCGTTTGCATGCATATTGGCTGTTTGACTTTTGGTGTGCTCTTTTCTTACTAGTTGGACTTAGGATATACTTTTTATCTTTAGAGTCTTAAGTCATTGTGGATTTGGACTAGCATCCCCGCCGGTCCCATCATTTGTTACAGTTACCACCCAATTTCGTGTCTTTGCCTTATAAAAGGCATAGAGTCATTATACGTGGTACACACACATCCACCGTTCAGACTTGTGATTCTACAAGGATGAGTACTGAACTTGGTCTTCATAATTCTGGTATCCCTTTGACTCCCATACCCACTATATTTAATGGCACCCCTTCAACTCCTGCAACCTCTATGGTCATAGTGTCGGAGGTACATGTTGGTCACTATAATTTCTTAATTGATTTAAACAATCAAGTGATACATAAATTATCAACCTAGGGAAGTCTTTTATTTCAAAGATAACCACGCACTATATATGCTCAATACCAAAAGCAACTTAGTGTTGTAGTAAAGAAACTTATACTAATCACACTTGCTTGAATAAACTGAAGCTCTGAATTAAATCACAGGAAAGTAACTCCCCTATTGCAATTCATTAAAGATCAATCTAATAATTCTAGATTACATTAAGATAATACTTGCAATGGGAAAGAACAACTATTCTACAATCAGAGAATAGAACCCTTACTCTCAAACAGAGACTTCAGTACTAACACTCTTTCATGAAAACAGTAATGCAGAAAACAATTAACTCTATCTAACAGAGAACAAAGCCACCTAGTTCCTTCCTTTCTAAGCAGGAGCCTTGAGCCTTATTTCTGTTCTAGCACACTTGTGAGGTTGAGGTTTACAGAGAGCAGGGCAGTCTGATCCCTTCCTTTCTGAGCAGGGATCCCTAACCCAGTTTTTGGCTAGCACAAATGGAAGTCTACAGAGAACAAGATGTTTTGGTTCCTTCCTTTCTGAGCAGGAACCTTTAACCCAATCCCTGGCTAACACACTTGCAGAGGTAAATGAGATCTACAGAAGACAAGGTGTTATGATTCCTTCCTGTCTGAGCAGGAACCCTTAACCAAATCTCTGGCTAGCACACTTGCAGCAGTAAATGAAATCTACAGAAGACAAGGTGTTTTGATTCCTTCTTGTCTGAGCAGGAACCTTTAACCAAACCTCTGGCTAGCACACTGGCAGAAGTAAATGGAATCTATAGAGGGTAGGATATTTCAGTTCCTTCCTGTCTGAGCAGGAACCTTTAACCAAACCTCTGGCTAGCACGCTGGCAGAAGTAAATGAATTCTACAGAGGGTAGGATATTCTGATTCCTTCCTATCTGAGTAGGAACCTTTAATCCAGTCTCTGCTAGCCTCATAAAATCATCACACAAGATTGTTGATAAAAAGAATTACAAATCACATTCAATAAACTAAGACAGAGTCAGTAGTGTTTCAGCAAAGTGGAATCCATTAAAAAAATAGTGTTTCAACAAACGACAGTTAAACAAAGCATGAATAGAAATTGTACTAACACACTTCTAACTAATGGGTGAATCTTGTGAAGAAGGTGGGCCCTCCCTTCTCACAAGATTCCCCTGAACAAAAAACTAGAGGAGGATACTCAAAGCAGTCTTATATTCATCTGTCGAAATATCACATTACAATTTGGAAAAATAGAATATGTCCCGCTCTTTGGAGTTGCTTCAATACAAAAAACTTGGATCCCTCGAATGGTGATTTCCTCTAATTTTAAAGAGGAGATCCCTTCGATACAATAATTACAATGCATAACTGAGCCTTATCCTAAATCGGATCTTCTTTCTAAACCAGCATAGGATGTCCTAATCTCACGCAACCGAATGCTATTACAGGAGATGAATGAGGTATTGTTGTTACGGCTGGTGTAACAGCTTCTCCTTGTTGTTGCGGATGATGTTTCAGCATCGCAATTCGCGGGCTGTTTCAGCCACGTGAATTGCGCTCTGACTGTGTTGACCACTGACTGTGATGGCTTCCTTGTGTTTCAGCATTGTCGGTTCTGGCGGTTTCCTCTGTGTTTCAACATCTGCAACTCTGGACTATGTAACAGCTCCATGTTTTAGCATCTGCATCCTCAAACTATAAGGCAGCTCCGTGTTTCAACATCTGCGACCTCGGACTATGTAGTGGCTCCGTGTTTCAACATCAGTTCTGTGTTTCAGCAACAACGACCTTGGACAGTTTTGTGTTTCAGCATCAGTTCTGTGTTTCAGCAATAGGCCTCAAATGCTAATCTGCAGTTTTGGACACTTATGCATTTCTAATCAATGGTTAAGTACGAGAGTGATGTAAAATAGTATGCAAAACAGATTAAACATATAGTAATGAGAAGGGACATTGTATACCTTTGAGATGATCAGATAATGTGATAGTATGAGTCTAAATGTAGGTGATCAAGAGTATAATGGTGGCAAAAAGTATAGGCAAAAAGGTACATTGTGTGGTCCTAACATCCCCCCCAACTCAAGGTGTTGCATGTCCTCAGGCAACTCACTCTGAATCAGAGTCTGGATACCTACTCTGATCATGTAAGTTACTCAAGCTGTAACTCTGGGGGTTACTGTTTGTCGGTGTTATGAACCCTTGCACCTGCTGCAATCTTTGCCATGCTGCTGTTTCTGCCTTCTTAGGCAGCTTATAACTGATTTGATATCTTTCTATTGGCAACCAGAGAATGGGAAAATAAAACCAGTACCCTATCCAATTTTCAGCACAATGTCTAACACACTGGATATAGTTGGGTACCCTGGAAATTTCTACTTCTAAATTGACAGGACTAAAAGGATTGTGTTGTTGTCTCTTCTCCATGGATTGCTGCCAAAACAGGTTATTGGCCTGGAGGGCAGGAACCTCTATAGATCTGATGATGCATTCACAATCCTGAAGCACTTCTAATTGTAGCTGTTGAACATGTTCAGTCACCCCTGGTTGCTTTAAGAACTCATAATACTGTGAGATGAAGGTAGCTTCCCTTTGTGGTTCTGTTCTAATCTAGAGGAGGCGATTATCTTCATTGTTCTTGGCAGCCGAAAAGTCACCTTTCCAAATGATTTGATTGAGGAGAAATGAAGTAAATGCTCGAAGTTGAATGTCCCCAACAAGAGGATTTTGCACAGCCTTGTTGACAACAGTAGGGGCTTCTCTTGTGGCGATGCAGGGTTCAGTTTTTATCCTGGGAGGGCCTGCTAGTTCTTGTGTTGCAACAAGTTCAGTCTTGGGCTTGCTAGGGCCTGTTGGTTCTTGTGTTGCAGCAGGTTCAGTTTTGAGCTTACTAGGGCCTGCTGGTTCTTGTGTTACAGCAGGTTCTTCCTTGACTTCAAAAGGTGAAGGAGTAGGGGTTGCCCCCAGCACTGGAACTTGAATCACCTTATAGCCTGCCTGATGGTAAACATCACCACATTGGCAACACATGTATTCTTTGCACAAACTCTTTGAGGTCTCCTCTGGCAAGTTTGTTGTTCGGGCTAAGGTGTACAGATTTAGTTTTTTTTCATATGCCTCCCTTGCCCTGACTAATTCTTGTTGATGTGCTTCCAATTGAGACTTTAAAAAGTTGTTTTCTTCCAAGACATCGGCCATTGTTTGTTTGGATTTAGAGGTGATTGGTTCTTGTGTGGCAGTCATAGCCTCATGAGCTGGTGCTTGTGGAACAGCTACAGGAATGGCAACTGATGCTTGTGTTTCAGCCTCCTGGTGTAAAGAGAGTAGTGTTTCAGCACCCTCAACCTCTGATTCCGGAATCTCAATGTCAATGTCAGTGTCAGTGGCTGGTTCTTGTGTTTCAGCCACTGCATGGGTAGCTGATCTTTCAGCTACTTCGCTTGAGGAGAGTGGTGTTGCAGCATTCAGAGCCTGTAATTCAATTTCAATACCAGTGGCTGGTTCTTGTGTTTCAGCCACTGGATGGGTAGCTGGTTTTGTTTCAGCTACTTCAAAAACAAATGATGTCTGGGCTTCTAATTCCTGCAACTCAATATCGGTGGTTGGTTCTTGTGTTGCAGCCACCGAGGTCGGAATAGGAAAAGATCTTGGGGTTTGGGAAGTTGAAGATGTACGGGGTATCAATCGAATAGGTGGGGGATCTAAGGTAGTGGTCATCCAGGGTGGCCTCATTGAGGCTCTCGTTCGCTTTTTGCACAAGAAGGGTGGAAATGGGGCAATCTTTTTTCGTTTTCGTGGAGGTCTTTTCTGAATGATAGGGTAGGGGACATTTTCTGGTTCTGAATCATCACTGAGACTATGGAGGGTAGGAGTGGATGACTCTGGTAGGGTATGTGGTGGATTAGTTGGGGTAGGGGAAATGACTGGACTGGTTGGTTCTGTGGGCGGGATATGGGGTACTTCGGGGGCGTCTGGGGGGTTTTGCTATTGCTGCTCCTGGGGAATTTCAGCAGATGGTTGAGGGTTTATGGGCGGGTTATTTAGTAGGCGGTTTTGTTGTTCAAAACCCCTGTTGATGAGTAATTGAACAAGACGGTGTTGGGTAAGTGATTGGGTTGGATCTTTTGCCTTTCAACAGTAATGTGCCATATTCTTTAAACAACCCAGCAAATAGTAGGGAAGATTGACCCGTCTGTTATGCCTTAAATGAGAAAGCAAAAGGAAGTCATGCTGATAGACTACCTGATAGTGACCTTCGCAGGTCAGGTAGTGCTTGATGAATCTGGCGACCTCTGGCCATGGGGGTGGCAGTGAATTGAGCTGAACGCCTCTGCCCTTCAATATAATTCTTTCCTCAGGCAGGAAGAAGCTCTGCTGGACATCCCCGATGATATGCTTTCGACTGAACGTTCGAGTGCCATCAATGTGGAGGCCTGAGACCTCTGATATGTCTTCCTCTATTACAGATATTCGGATTCCTGTGATGACAGAATGGTTCTCCTGAAGATTTCGAGAAAACTGTAGTACTTGTCATTCATTATATCCTTGAAGCCTGTGAAAGTAATTAAGCCAGCCTGCTTGCTCGAAGATTTGATATGCTGCTGGATAGTGTTCGAGCAGCGCTGTGGTGGCAGGTTCTTTGCGGATGACATCTCCTCCCATGGCTACCGTCTTGGTAAGATACGGCGTCGAGATTTTGTGTATCAGCTTCTGCAGAGTGAGTTTTCTGAGGGGTTATATGTAGGAATAGTGGTTAAATGCGCAAAAAGGTGATGAAATGGGGATGGCGGTGGTGAAATCGGAGGAAATGATGATATCGCGGATTTGACGTGTACTTCCCCTCCCGTCAAGTGTGATTAGTAATAATGGCACTTAAATGGTCTTAATGGCTTAAAATCTTTCTCATTAACTATAGCCTAACTGAATTACATAAGATTTACATACCTCGTCTTACCGTTTGATTCGTTCTGCAAACAACATATGATGCATGTCAGTGGTAGTCCTGTTGTGGCGGCGACTTTGAATTGTGTCAAGGATTTTCTATTTAGAAGGTTGAACTATAATCTGAGGGCATAAAAGCTTGCTGACAGACGACAGTGGTAGACTGGTGTTTCAGCAACAGAGAAGAATGAAACAATTGTTGTAGATGAAGAACTGCTGATGGCTGGTGTTTCAGTATCGGAAGAAAGTCAAAAAGTGTTGAACGGTGGTGTTTCAGCATCGAAGAAAGTCGAAAGTGATGAACAGTGGTGTTTCAACATCGGGAAGAAATCGAACATGCTGAACAGTGGTGTTTCAGCATTGTGAAGAAAAGTGATGAAGGGTTGCTGACAATGGTGTTTCAGCAATGGAAAAAAAGTCAAAAAAGTGTTGAACGGTGGTGTTTCAGCATCGAAGAAAGTCGAAAGTGATGAACAGTGGTGTTTCAGCATCGGGAAGAAGTTGAACATGCTGAACAGTGGTGTTTCAGCATCATGAAAGAAATGATGAAGGGTTGTTGACAATGGTGTTTTAGCATCGGAAGGGGAAAGGCGAAACAATTGTTGGACAGAGTTGTTTCGTCAATGAAGGATGATGAGGAAATGGTGGACTGTAGTGTTCTGGGAGTGGGAGGAAAAAGTGTTGAACAGTGGTGTTTCAGCATCGGGGAAAAAGTCAACAGTACTGAGCACTGGTGTTGCAGCATCGGAAGGGGAAAGGCAAAACAATTGTTGGACAGAGTTTTTTCGTCAATGAAGGATGATGAGGAAATGACAAAGGTTGTCGAACCGTGGTGGGGGAAAAAGGTGTGAGTTTGGTGTTTCAGTAATGGAGAAGAAGGGCGGATTGCTGACAGTGGTGTTCCGGCAACATAGAAAAGTAGAAAGTGGAGGGTGGTGGTTGTTTGCCTCAGAAGCAAGTCAAGAGGGTTGACTAGTGGTGTTTCAGCAGCATGAAGGTCATTAGTGCTGACAGCGGTGTTTCAGCATCGTGAAAGTTAACAGTGCTGAATAGCGGTGTTTCAGCATCATGAAGGATCGTCTCTTTGAAGTGGAATCGTCCTCTTCTGGTGGTTGTGCTTCGATCGGGAATCTGCAAAAACAGTTGTAGCATGGTATTTCTTGACAGGGATTATTAGAAAATGAAATCTGATCTAATCTAATCTAAAGAAAATCAATCTTGAAAGAATTAATTGTTATTAGGGGTAGAAACCCCCTCAACGAAGAGAAAATGAGTGTCTTCCATGCATGTGGCCTTAAAATCTTCTTTAGAAATAGGTTCCTGGTACAGACGAAGCCGATGACCATTTACAAGTAACGGAGTTCTGGAGTCATCGATTGTGAGGAGCCTTACTGTTCCATTGGGGAAAACTGTGTCTACCTTGTAAGGTCCCAACCATCTTGTACGCAGTTTCCCTTGAAATTCTTTGAATCGGGAATCATACAGTAGAGCCCAATTACCTTTTTGGAACTGCTTGTTCTTGATATTTTTGTCATGCCATTGTGATCTTTGTTGTTGTATTATGGTTGTTTGTTGAATGGCATCTAGTATTTTCTCCTCTAGTTCATTAAGTTGTTGCAACCTGGTTGTCTGTGCATCAGTTAGATCAAGGTTGACAGCTAAAGCAGTCCTTAAGGTTTTTATCTCAAATTCCACAGGAAAGACAACACTCTTTCCATAGACTAATTCATAGGGAGAAAATCTTGTAGTATTTCTCCAGGTAGTTCTGTAGGCCCATAGTGCTTCAAGGAGCCTATAGGACCAATCCTTTCTACTTTCCTTCACTGTTTTTGTGAGAATGGCTTCTATTACTTTGTTTGTGCTTTCCACCTGTCCATTGGCTTGGGGGTGGTATGTTGTAGTCATTCTCTGCTGAATATGATATTTCTGAAGGGTGGCTTTGAACCCATGAGAAGAAAAAGGAGGTCCTCCATCTATAACTAATTCTCTTGGCATTCCAAATCTGGTGAAGATGTCTGTAAATAAGAAATTTATAACTGCTTCTTCAGTCGCTCTGTGGAGTGCCTTGGCGTCCACCCATTTAGTCATGTAGTCTGTGCAGACCAGTATATAAACTTTTTGATTGGATGGAGGGTTGATGGGTCCTATGAAGTATAAGGCCCATCTTTCAAATGGTTCAAGTACTACCTGGGGGTTTAATGGCATTTCATCTCTATGATTAGGTTTTCCTACTCTTTGGCAGCTATCACAGGCCTTGACATATTTCTTTGCATCTTTGAAGAGTGAGGGCCAATAGTACCCCATCCTGAGAATTTTATATGTTGTTCTTTTGTCAGCAAAATGCCCTCCACAAGGGTCATCATGACAAGC
>ML823577.1:57504-68335 GCA_009831015.1 Picea engelmannii
TTAGCCTGTGCTCATAATTTGAATTGAGAAACTTCCTATTGCTGTGTGTGACCCGATGTTATGCATGTATTTGGTTGCATAAACCCTACATGTTAATATACTTGGTTGTCTCAGAAATATTCTGCATTCCATCTCTGTTATTTATCATCTGATTTACAGTTTCTAAGAGCACTGGTTCATTTAACTATTTGATCAGCAACCTTTCCATTGAGCTATTGTGATATCCCATCGATCCATTTTGCTAAAAAATATTGAATTCCTAAGTTACCAGGCATACTTAGCTTACAGCCCTAAGTAGTTTCCTGGAGAGATAACACTTGGGTTCCAATATGGACATGAAGTCTATATGTGATTGCTCGGTGTCTTTGGTTATCCTTCTCCTGGTTTGTACACCTTTGTCTTTCTCACAAATTATCTGACTTGCAGGATGATTCTTTTGAGTAATTCTGGAGGAAGGACTTGATGTTGTGTTCTGATTTGAGTGTGCCTAAGTGTTTGTATAGTTGTCTAACTCAGAGTCTTCTTTTTATGATCCTTGGACCTGTTCATCTTCAACTTCGACTATATCCTTTGTGGTTGATTCAATATTGCTCACCTCTCTTACTGGGATTCCTTTATCATCTTTTATGTCAATACAATCAACCAATTTATGCAGCCTCTTATTATAGCATCTGTATCCCTTGTTGTTTGTAGCATACCCTAAGAAGATGCCTTCATCAGCCCTATCATCATACTTGCCAAGGTTTTCATTATTATTCTTTATGTAGAACATACTCCCAAATACTTTGAAGTGTTTGATTGAAGCATGTCTTCAATACCACAGTTCATAAGGTGTCTTGTCTATGGTGAGATTTGTTAAGAATATGTATTTTTGTGTATATTTCTTCTACCCAATAGGTTTGACCAATTTCTTCTCATTCATCATTGACCTGGACATTTTCTAAACTATTTTGTTTTGCCTCTCAACCACTCCATTTTGTTGTGGAGTTCCTTGGATTGTGTATTCTCTTTTGATCCCATGTTTATCACATAATTCCTTGAAATAACTTGACATAAATTCTCCTCCTCTATCTAATCTTACAACCTTTAATCTGTTTCCTATTTGATTCTCAGTTAAAGCCTTAAATATTTTAAATTTTTGACATGCTTCAACTTTTTCTTTGAGAAAAGCAACCTAAGTGAGTCTTGAGTAATCATCAATAATCAACATGAATTAGTTTTCCTTACATATTCCTTCCTATCTTGATGGTCCAGATAAATCCATATGACTAATTGGAGTGGTTTCTCTATTGAGGTAGAGCTCTTGGATTTAAACTGTGTCCTGGTTAGCATTCCTACTTGGCAAGGTTTACACATAGAATCTTATGGCTTTGATATTCTTGGAAGATGTTTTACTACTTCAAGATTTTTGAGATTGATTAAGTGGTCAAAGTTTAGATGTCCAAGTCTCCTATGCCATAGCCATCTTTCATCATGTTTTCTTATATGACACTCTTCTCTATCTTCTTTAAGCACATATACATTATTAGTTGTCCTTATGCCTTTAGCCACCACTTGTCTTGATTTTACCTGGTTCATCATTTCCAAAGGTCACATTTCCTATTTTTCTTTTACTTATAGACAAAAAAGTATCCTTGTCTCCAGTCATGTGCTTGGAACATCCACTGTCTATATACCGGGGGTATTTTTGTTTTTGATTTGAAAGTAGTAGACCACATTTTTCACTATATTTCTTTTTCCAAGTGCTGGCATTTCTGGCTAAGGGTTTTATCCTTGGATCTTCTTTGTAATTCTTCAGATGCAGTTTGCATCTTTGTGCCCGAAGTTATGATAGTTATAGCATTTGAACTCATTGTTCAATAGGTCGAAGTGATTGGTGCAAGTTTGTCTACTCATTGGTTGTTTAGTTCTATGTTGCAAATATTGCTTATTTCTTGATCTCCTCAGTTGCATGTCTCTAAACTAAATTTGACAATTTACAATCTTATGACCAAAATTAGAGCAGTAAAAACAATAACCATGGAAGAAATTTTGGTACCTCAAAGATGGCCTTCTTCTTGGAATTTGTTGATCCATCTTATGATATCTTTGTTTTTTATCAGGGATCATATTGTCTTTATTAGTTTTTGGTGGTGAAGTACTCACATGGTATGATTGTCTGCTGACTTGAAACTTGATCATGTTTACTAGCTCTTTGCTTTCTGGTTTTTTGTTGCTTGAATCGCTTACATAGCCTAAACAAGTCTTCAACAAAGGAGATCTTTGTTTTCTCAAAATGTCATTTAGTTCTGTTGAGGCTTTAATGCTTGGAATATTTTGGAGATATAATGCTTTAAACTTCTCCATCTCTTTCCTAGTTTTTACTACCTCTTCTTCCAAGGCTTCACATCTTGCCTTCTTCTCTGATAACTGATTTTTCAGAATGTCCTCTATTTTCTTTGCCTCTTCTAATCCCACTTTTAGCATGGCAAAGTCTTCATCAGTTTTTTTATTGTCTTTCTCGAACTGTATCAATTTTTTTTTTTCTTTTTCTTCTTAAATCTGAGTCTAGCAATTTCTTCTAGGGCACTGATCAATTCTCCTTCCAATTCAACCACAACTTCTTCATCATTTACATCACTTCCTGTGATTTTATTATCATAATCCTCTTTGGACATAAGCATAAAGTCATTAACCTTATCTTCACAAGAAGAATCACTATTTGTGTCTTCTGAAGAGTCATCATTGTTTACACATAAACTTTTATTTTTACCAGATCTCTTGGATTTGTACTTCTCTTCACCTTTAAAGTTTTGATCCTTCTTCTTGTGTGGACACTTAGATGCAAAGTGACCTATATTTCCACAGTTAAAACATTTGAAGGGATACACTTCTTCCTTGGACTCGAGATCAGTCAGGATGCATCAGGCATCAAACTGTCTCTGGCCAAGTATGCATGAGATCTCCTTGAGAGATTTCACATGATAGACTGCAAGTCTGCTCCAACTCCTTTCCTATCAGGAGTCAAACTTGACAATGGTGGGGAGACTCCATTGGTTGACAACACACTATACAAAAATCTAGTGGGTATCTTGTTGTATCTCACACACTCCAAACCAGACCTCTCATATGCAGTTGGCATAGTTTCCAAGTTCATGCAGGAGCTGCATGAGCTACATTGGAAATCTACAAAGTGTATGCTTTGATACGTTCAGGGAACCATCACCTTTGAGATTCATTATGAAACATACTCTACATTAGTTCTCGTCAGGTTTACTGATTCCAACTGGGTTGGCGATAACATTGATCACAAGTCCACATCTGGTTACTCACTCAGTCTTTGTTCCGGGCCTATCTGTTGGTCAAGCAAGAAGCAAGTTGCCATTGCTATATCTTCAGCAAAGGTAGAGTACAAAGGGGTAGTTAACATAACCATTTAGGCTATGTGGCTACAACATTTTCTCATTGAGTTGGGCATTCAGTTTCATCGGTCAATCGTCATCTGGTGTGAAAACCAGAGCACTCTAAAGTTCTTCAGAGATCGAATTCAGAGATAGCAGACAAAGCACATCAAGATCCACATGCACTACATCTGGTACTTAGTACATGAGGGGATCATTGACTTATAGTTATGTCCTTCAACAGAATAGATGACAAACATGTTCACCAAGACCGTCATTGAGCAGAAGTTCCATTCTCTGCGAAGTCATCTTGGACTGAAGGACATAGTTACCTAGCAACTGTAGTTCTTCTTTTTACATACATTGTACTTTGAGGGGTTTTTTTCACCATGAGGTTTTCCCTCTTTCCTCACTTTATTTTCAATGTATCTTTTGTATTTGGGTACCTAACATGGCCTTGTTGTCGAGACCCATTCTTTATTTTCACCATAGTAATGTTCAGGGGGGTGTTGGAGTTACTTCACACACACCTAGGATTTCTTTTTCCTAAGGTTTTTAATTTTTTATTAGTCATAATTAGTCATTATCCAGTCTCCTATATTTTAGGGGAGAATATTCCACCTGGATAATATTCTCTTTCAGTTGACACTTCAGTTTGCCTAGTTGAGTTGAGTTTAGATGTTGCATTGGTTTTGTCACCATGCAACATTAGGATCATCACCATGATAATTCAAAATTGCCTTGGTATCATCACCAAAGTGGTGCATTAGTCTTGATTCCCTGATTTAACTCCTCACTACTCTTTTTTTAGTCAGTTAACTGAAGACTAGTTGACTAGTTAACTCAACTAGGTGGCAATTCACTCCTGTAATTTCCTGGGAGACTAGACTAGGTGACAATTCACTTCTGTAACTATTGGTGTGTGTCCATATCACTATACACCACCACTATGGTGCATTGTTTCACCTCCAGTGTGCATTCATTGAGTTATAAAGAGTATATCATGTATAAATTATCCATTATTCATAACGGTTAATGAGAATTCTTTCATTCTTTCTCTCCTTCTTCTTCTTTCTCTAATTCTATCTGCAAATGTGTGTATTATTGTTTAGATAGATCTATTATGTGTAGGTTCAACATGTTGAAATAATTTAACTACGAAGAGCATTATTATTATTATTGTTATTTTATTATTAGGATTAATCCTCATTGAGGATTAATCATGTCGGTAATTATATAAGGACCAAATCTCGTTTTGCGGATTGGTCATCAGACGATTATAAAGGGAAGAATAAGAATCCGGCCCCAGCAGTTATTATTGAATACCCAAAATTAATTAAAAGGTGGGTTTACCCACCCAGAGTGAGAGGTCGGCCCTGCCAGTTAACCCTCTCACACGTGCCAGTCTTGTATAAATAAGAGGCTAGCGCCTCACTTCTAACACACAACTCACTTGCTCATTCTCTTATGAGGCAAGCTGCAATTACCAGTTAGAGAGAGGAGAAGAAGAGTGGTGCATCTCTTGGGGAGGACTATCTGTATTGGTTTGAGTTATCTCTTGAACATTGTATAAGCTATTTATGATAAGGAAGTTTTGTTGGGTTTTCTTCCCCTAGAGGGTTTCCCAGGATAAATGCTATGTCTCTTGTGAATGTGTATTTCTCAGTGATCTTGTTCTTATGATTCTCTTATCTATTGAAATGAAAAGAACTATAATAATGGCATAAACATTAACATGGTATCAGAGCCAACCTGAAGAAAGCACAATTTGCAAGAGGAAAAATGTCACTGTTGCAGCACCTGCAAATTAAGGTTTTGAAAAAGTATCTCTTTTCATCTCCCTAAACATCTAGAAAGCTACGCCATCCCCCCAGAATCAATTTGGAACCTAGAGCGCACCTTTTCAGTGGTTGGATCTCACGGAAAGTGAAACCCTAGTTTCAGAAAAGTACCAGAAGTACCAGAAAACCAGTACCAGAAGTACTAGAAGTACAAGAAGCACCAATCCAGAAATCCGTAGATAAAATTTGACGGGGTAAAAAATTGGATTTTCTCAGATCCAAGGACAACAGGTTACTCACCTCAACCAAGCGCACCTCTTGGTAAAGTCAAAATTTGATTTTGAGCATTTTTAATTTTTGGTTATTTTTGTTGCCGCAAGTACAAGATGTCTGCAAGCACAAAGCTTGTTGAGAAACTAGAATGCATAGACAAATTCTGTGCCTGGAAGTATAGGATTGGTCTGATACTTGCAGAGAATGACCTATCAAGATTTATCAAAGAAGAAGTGGAAGAACCTGAAGATGCCATAGAGAAAGCAAAGCATCAGAAGGACTCTTCAGGGCTCAAAGAATCATTGCAGATTCAATCAAAGACCACTTGATCCCGTATGTATCGTCCAAGAAAAATCCGAAGGAGATGTTTGATTCTCTAAGAAAAATATATGAAGGAAATAACATCAATCAAAAGATGAATCTAAGAACTCAGTTGAAGAATACCAAGATGTAGAAAGGAGAAATGATTCAAAAATATTTCTCCTGAATCTCCTCAATAAAAGAATAGTTGAAAGTGATTGGAGACACCATCGACGAAGACGAATTTGTAATAAACTCCCTAAATGGTCTCGCAAGACCTTGGTATGCTTTCATCCAGTCAGTATGTGGTAGAAAGGAGAAACTACAGTTTGAGAGCCTATGGGAAGAATGCACCTAAGAAGAGACAAGGGTAGCCAACCGTGAAGCACTACTAGTAAGGGATGATGATTAAGCCCTAGCTACTCATACAAAAGGAGGAAGGAAGAAACCCTACTTCAAAAGGGAATCTCATAGAGAACCACAACCATCAAACAAATTCAACAACCAAGAATCTCATTCAAGAAATTTCCAGAAGAAAGGAAAACGCAAGGGACGAGATCTCTCATCTATACAATGCTATCATTGTGATAAGATGGGACATAAGGCGAATAATTTTCTAGTCAGAAAATAAGAGTACAAGAGGAAGCACAAAAGGCAACATGCTCACATTGCCGAAGATGAAGAACCACCTATGAAGATGATTAAGGACCATGCCTTGATCTCATCTCTCTCAGGATTTGTATCACCTGGAGAGGACACATGGCTCATTAATAGTAGTGAATCAAAGAACATGATGAGTAAGAAAACCTCTCTGTCTTGTATTTCAGAAAAGAAGTTTTCTTAGAAAGTAACTCTTGGAGATGATTATCAATATCCCATCAAGGGAATAGGAGAATCAAACTACAAGCTAGATTCAGAAAACTCAATAACAATGAAGGACGTACTCTATGTACCGGGCCTAAAGAAGAACTTACTATCCATATCAGCTTTAGACAAGAAAGGCTATAAAGTTTCCTTCATAGATGGAGAAGTTCTTATGTGGGATAAGGGAGAAACCTTAAATGAAGCAATCGTCATCAGAAGTGAAGAAAATGGTTTATATAAGCTGAAGGGTCACCCAAAAACTGCTATGACCCATGCCATTGAAAACTCATGCGAAATTTGGCATAGAATATTGGCCCACATCAACTACAAGGCACTACCATACATATGCAAAGTTGTCACAGGTTTACCAGAACTCAAGGTCGTTCAGGAAGGCATATGCAATGGATGTGCACAAGGGAAGAACATCAAGAACCCCTTTCCAAAGAGGGACAAAAAACTAGAAGGAGCATTGAAACTCATCCATTCAGACGTGTGTGGCCCAATGCCATCATCCTCCATTAGCGGGTATGTATACTATGTATCATTTATTGATGATTACTCTCGTAAGACCTGGATATATTTCTTAAAATCTAAAGATGAACTATTTCGTAAATTCAAGGAATTCAAAGCCTTGATAGAGAATCTTTCCGAAAGAAAGGTTAAGATACTCAGGTCAGATAATGGAGGAGAATATACCTCGAAGGAGTTCGTAAACTTCTGCAGAGATGTTGGGATCAAGAGGGAACTAACTACTCCCTATAATCCTCAACAAAACAATGTAGTTGAAAGGAAGAACAGAACAATTATGGAAGCTGTAAAGACCATGATTCATGATCAAGATTGTCCTATGTGCTTATGGGAAGAAGCAACAATGGCAGTTTTTTATGTGCAGAACATATTATCCCGTAGTGAACTTGGGTTCAAGACCCTAGAAGAAATGTTCACCGGAAAGAAGCCAGAGGTAAACCATCTTAAAATATTTGGATGTCCAGTGTTTATCCATATACCGAAAGAGAAAAGAAACAATCTGGAACCCTCTGGAAAGAAGGGAGTATTTGTGGGATACTGTGAGGTATCCAAGGCCTTCAGAATATACATACCTGGTCACCGCCATATTGAGATCAGTAGGGATGTGACCTTTGATGAAGAAGCAACACTTAAGAAATCAAGAAGATGCCAGCTTGAAGAAATGTATGAAGAGGAACCTGTAAATCCCAAGACTACAGAATCCATGAGGGAAGTTCCCAGAGCTACAGAACCTGTAAGGGAAGCCATAGCTTCCCCTGATGAGGAGACTCCTGCAGATCATGATATAACAGAAGTTCAATAACCTCCTCAAATGACCCTCTCCCATAAAATAAAGCCTGCTTGGGCAAGATAACTTATTCAAGATGGAGAGAAGTATGGTGTTCTAGAAGGAACCATAAGACAGGTTGAAGAGACCAAATCCATTCTCCAGTTACACGGATTTGATGTGCAATCTACTTGATGAAGAACCCACATGCTTTGAAGAGGCCATCCAAAAGAAGGAATGGGCAGATGCCATGACAAAGGAATACCAATCCATAATAAAGAATGATGTATGGGAAATAGTTCCACGACCAAAAAGTAAGGATGTGGTATCATCAAAATGGCTCTTCAAAATAAAACATGTTGTTGATAGAAGTATTGAGAAATATAAAGAAAGATTTGTCGCTCATGGCTTTTCCCAAAAGGAAGGTATTGATTATGAAGAGACATTCTCTCTTGTGGCCAAATACACTTTGATTAGAACCATTATAGCTCTTGCTACCAAGATGAAGTGGAAGTTGCACCAGATGGATGTGAAGACAACTTTCCTGAATGGTGTTATCGAAGAGAAATTGTATATAGAGCAACCCCAAGGATTTGAGGTTGAAGATAGGAAGTCTCATGTCTACCGATTGAAGAAAGCCTTATACGGATTGAATCAAGCTCCTAGAGCCTGGTATGGCCATATAGATGGTCTCTTGACAAGCTTAGGCTTTACCAAGAGTAAAGAAGACTCAAATCTCTACTTCAAGATCATGGATAATGAACCAGTAATATTACTATTGTACATGGATGACTTATTCTTAATTGGAGAAGAAAATCTCATTGTTGAATGTAAACAGAGACTTGCCGCAGAATTTGAAATGAAATACCTTGGCCTAATGCATTACTTCTTAGGTCTTGAGGTATGGCAGAGTTCAGAAAGAATCTTCCTTAACTAGGGGAAGTACACATTCGAAATATTAAAGAGATTCGACATGCTAGAATGTAAGTCCATGAATACTCCCATGGAAGAAAAGCTGAAGCTACTGGTCAATACTTCATAAGATTTGATAGATGCCACACTGTACAAGAATATTATTGGATCGTTGATGTACCTGAGGAACACCAAACCAGACATATGTTTTGCAGTGAACACCTTGACTCAGTTTCTGGTAGAGCCTAGACGTGTTCATCTAGTGGTTGCAAAACATGTGATGAGGTACCTTAAAGGTACAATGGATTATGGTCTCAACTATGATGGAGATCATGACTTCACATTGAGTGGATATACTGATGCAGATTAGGCAGGAAGCATTGCAGATAGAAAAATCACTTCTGGATGTTGTTTCAGTTTGGGATTAGCCATGATCTCATGGCAGAGTAGGAAGCAATCCAGTATTGCTCTCAGCATAGTGGAAGTAGAGTACATTGCCGCATGTTATTCTAGCTGTGAAGCTATATGGATTCGAAAGTTGCTGACAAACCTATTTGATTTGGAGATGAGATCAACCGCGATTCTGTGTGACAATCAAAGATGCATTAAAATGATAGATAATCTTGTGTTCCATGACAGGTCAAAGCACATAGAGATCCGCTATCATTTCATCTACGACATGGTACAGAGAGGAGCCTTGAAGCTCCAGTACATTAGCATGGATGAACAGGTTGCTGATGTGTTGACTAAGCCTCTATCTCATGTAAAGTTTGAACACTTTCGAGATAAGCTTGGTATAGTCCGAAAGGACCCTCCCTGAAAGGGGGAGTATATTTATTCCTTGCTTTTGACCTCACTATTAGACGTAAAGCAAGATGAGTCATGCTTCTAACCTCACTGTTAGACGTAAAGCATGACATCATGTGATCCTTGCTTCTGACCTCGTTGTTAGATGTAAAGCAAGATGAGTCATGATTCTGACCTCGTTGTTAGACGTAAAGCATGACACCATGTGATCCTTTCTTCTGACCTCACTGTTAAATGTAAAGCAAGATGAGTCTTGCTTCTGACCTCTCTGTTAGACGTAAAGCATGATGTCATGTGATCCTTGCTTCTGACCTCGTTGTTAGACATAAAGAAAGATGAGTCATGCTTCTGACCTCGGTGTTAGACGTAAATAATGATATCATGTGATCCTTGCTTCTAACCTCGCTGTTAGACGTAAAGCAAGATGAGTCATGCTTCTGACCTAGTTGTTAGATGTAAAGAATGACGCCACTGATTCCTTGCTTCTGACCTAGTTGTTAAACGTAAAGCAAGATGATTCCTCGCTTCTGACCTCATTGTTAGACATAAAGTGAGATGTTGATGTGTTCCTTGCTTATGACCTCATTGTTAGACGTAAAGCAAGATGAGTCATGCTTATGACCTAGTTGTTAGATGTAAAGCATGACATTGTGATTCCTCACTTCTGACCTAGTTGTTAGATGTAAAGCGAGATGTTGATGTGTTCCTTTCTTTTGACCTCATTGTTAGATGTAAAGAAAGATGAGTCATGCTTCTGACCTAGTTGTTAGACGTAAAGCATGACGTTGTGATTCCTCACTTCTGACCTAGTTGTTAGACGTAAAGCAAGATGATGATGTTCCTTACTTCTGACCTAGTTGTTAGACATAAAGCAAGATGTGACTGACAGTGAGCTACCAGCTTAACCGCTGTGACAATGAGCCAGTGTAGTACTGTGATGTTCCAGCCTAGTTCTATGATGAGGTATCATTTTTACTGATACATTGTTGGATCATGTTGTCATTGATGCCAATGGTTTGATTGATTGATGTCATTGATTGATGTCAAGTGATTGATTGATGTCAAAGGATTGATTGATTGATGATTTATGTAATATAGTATGTATTGTCCTTGATGAGAATGCATAGATGAATATGGATCAATGAGTTGTCATTGATACATGATGAAGATGGATCGATGTGGTTCCATTGGTATATGATGCATTGTTGGAAAAATGTATA
>ML823577.1:68821-80508 GCA_009831015.1 Picea engelmannii
AGTGACCTAAAAATGGGTTAAGTGACCTAAAGGATGAAAGTATAAATAAGATAGCAATGGTCTCTTGTAGATCATATTTTTTGTGGATCAATGGAGAGCTTCTTGTGGGAATATATTTTGGAGTATTGATGGAGAGCTTCTTGAGCATTTTTGGTGTGGAACACTTGAGGATATTGAATATTATAGGTGACTGAGGTAACCAAGGATATCTAATCCGAAATGCTGAGGAAAGTGAAGAAAGAAAGGTTAGAATGCAAGGAAGGATAAATTATTTTGATGGTGTTTTCTAAGGTATGTTATTTACAGGTCATCTCACCATTTTCGCTATAACTTTTTTTATATAATGATTCAGATCTTGAAATTGCTATGAAAGTGAGAAAACATAGCCAAGTATCTGTGGTTAAAAATTCATCTTGTGGGTCATTGTAGTTTGGGAGTTACACTCTGTGGAAAATAGGGTTTGTGGCTATTCCTGAAAATATTTTTTGCGGGGCACGCTCTACAAGGTCGCTCTCTAGAATAAACCAGAATTCAGCAAGGTATGCCATTTTTTCTATAACTCCTTTTCTAAGAGGTTCCAAGTAGTGCCACTTGGAGGAATTGCATAAAGCCCATTGAAGAACATTGTGTATCAGTTTCATATCTTTATTCAGTACAAGTACAAAGTTATGATTATTTCAAGTTAGGGTTGTTGACTAATCCAAAACTAGTCATGGTTGAGACAAGCAGTTGATGAGTTGGCACATACATGAGGTGTATAGTTGATGATGTTGGTACATATTGATGAGTCATTGTTGATGATTAGTTGAAACATGATTGGTATATACTTGGTACATGGTTGGATGCACTTGTTTATGGTACAAGTTGATTACAGGTTGTTTGGCACAGGTTGGTGCATGGTTGATGCTCTTGTTTATGGTATAGATTGATATTTGTTGAGGATTGTTTCCTAATCTCAGTTGGTGATGAGAATGCAAGCTAAGTCTTTCATATAGAGTTGGTTCTCTTGTAGAGTTGTACTCTATTCAGTTGTTACTGATAAACCCCAAGGATTATAGTCTGTAATAAAAAGAAAATTGTACATACATCTTGTGTTGTTTTTGTTCATTGTGGTGATGACTTGTTGATGATATATTGTTGATATATGTTGTTGATATGTGCTCACATATAACTGGTTATAAATGAAAACAATAGGTAATGAATAAATGTTGAATGCTAATTGATGAGTTTTTGTGCAAGAGGAAAGTTTTGGGAAAAAGAGCCCCACACTCATTCACCCCCCCTCTAAGTGTGGTAGGTGTGTCCAACATATTTGATGCAGATGATGATAGCATTCTTTCGAGAATGATGATGTTGTCGATGAAGAAAACTTTTGATGACTCGTAAATATGATAGCTAATGTTTCAAGATGATATTGATGATACTGTCCTCCAGATGCCACTGATGATGCAGACCTCTCTCGCCTGATGTTGATAAAGAATACCCTTCTTGTTAAGGGGGAGTGTTGAAATAATGTAACTTCGAAGAGCATTCTTATTATTATTGTTATTTTATTATTAGGATTAATCCCCATTGAGGATTAATCATGTCGGTAATTGTATAAGGACCAAATCCCCTTCTGAGGATTGGTCATTGGACAATTATAAAGGGTAGAATAAGAAGTCGGCCCCAACAGTTATTATTGAATACCCAAAATTAATTAAAAGGTGGGTTTACCCACCTAGAGTGAGAGGTTGGCCCTACCAGTTAAACCCTCTCACACATTCCAGTCTTATATAAATAAGAGGCTAGCGCCTCACTTCTAACACAGAACTCACTTGCTCATTCTCTTATGAGGCAAGATGAAATTACCAGTTAGAGAGAGGAGAAGAAGAGTGGCACATCTCTTGGGGAGGACTATCTGTATTGTTTTGATTTATCTCTTGAACATTGTATAAGCTATTTATGATAAGGAAGTTTTGCTGGGTTTTCTTTCCCTAGAGGTTTCCCAGGATAAATGTTGTGTCTCTTGTGAATGTGTATTTCTCAGTGATCTTGTTCTTATGATGCTCTTATCTATTGAAATGCAAAGAACTATAATAATCGCATAAACATTAACACAACACATTTAGAATTTTGGCTTCTTTGGCTTCTAAGACCCTTCCTTTACATGACCATCGACAGTGACCAAACGCTTATTCAAAAGGCACTTTTTGATCTCACGAACTCCGAAGTGGAGCTTAGCGAAGTGCTAGCTCCTCCCTCGATATGAACTTGGGCGATGATTTAATGTGACCATGCGATTGCGGGTGCATCCAAAGGTGTTTTAGAACAAACTTATTTTTTCCCCACAATTTACCTCGAGCCTCCACGTGTCCTTTCTCCAAATCCATGGTTTCGATTGCAACCTGCCTTCAACTTTTTAAAGTTCACGCATCTTCAATCCCCGCAATGTGACGGGACCATCGATCTTATGATCTTGATGGTGCTTCTGAGTGGACGGATCAGATCAGATGATTTATTTCACGGAAACAAATCAATGTTCAAATTTGATCCTTACACTCATCCTTTCAGTGTTCAATCCAACGGCTAGGACTTAATCAAATGTTGAGATGGACGGCTGTCAGAACTTTTCCCTTTGAAACTTTGGGATTTCAACTTTTCAAACTTACACTATCCTTCCATTGTACTATTATCAACGATTGAGAATACACTCGAAGTGATCTTTCAGATCAGATGAATCGTTTCCTTGTTGAGGTGGTTTGCTGATGTGGGTTAGATGTGTAGGCAGTGTAGTGGAGTGTGGAGGCAGAGCACGATAGTGGAGTGTGGCATGTAGTGGGTATTGGAGTGTAACGTAGGAGCGTGGAGGTGGTATGTATGAATGGTTTGGTGGTTTACTCAGAGTGGGTGTTAGGAAGTAAGTGGTAACGAGTGAGGGGGGTCCATGTTAACAGGAAGGTGACACGTATGAGGGTCCCACATAGAAAATACAACCAACTCGGACCCCCCCACAGTTATAGGAAGAAAGGTTGGGGGGCTATGATATGCCCCATCGACCGTAGATCTGAGTCTTTGATTCTCAGCCACTGAGATTAGCATGCCCTTTTCCTATCTTATCCTCTCCTTCTTCTTTAGAATGATATAATGGTTGAAATTCACTTCGGATGATCTGATGGTTGAGGATTTATTTCGACTCTCTGAGTCTCCGGGCTACGGGTATTTCAAATATTAAAATGACACTCCAGATCAGACGACACAGATCATGGTCAAGGATTTATTTCGTCTCTCTGAGTCTCTAGGCTATGGGTATTTCAAATATCAAAATGACACTCCAGATCAGATGACCCAGATCCACTTCGAATGATCCGATGCTTGAGATTTACTCCATACGATCTGACGGTTGAGATCCATTTCAGATGATCGAATGATCACGATTTCAGATCTCATCCCTTTCTTATCCTGTCCTTCCACTAATTAAATCCAATGGTTATCGGGTATTCCTCTTGATCTTATCCTCCTTGAAAATCCACTGGTTCTAACGGTTGTTGGTCCTTTTTGCTCAGATCCAATGGATGGGATCTGTTCCTCTCTTACGCACTCATTCTTCATGTCTGGACTCTAATCTAATGGTCCAGATTCTTCATAGTGTTTGATCCAATGACCACTGTCGCTCCTCCTCCTGAGCATATAATTTTCTTATTTTTCATCGACATTGTTGTTCTTACCATCAATGACAAGCACACGCTTTCCTGTAAAACATGCCAACAATATTCCCCTTTAGCATTGATGGAAACGCTAAAAGGTTGCGCTATTCTGCTTGGACCTCCAACTGTAGCATCCATACCACTCCTTTTCTCTCCCTTTGACATCAATGTCAAAGAAAACATTCTCCCCCTAAGAAGGATGGACTCTATTAGTTTGATAATGGGGTCATGCCCAACTTCTGGCGTAGATACTCAAATTGAGCTTTTGCAAGTAGTTTAGTGAAGATATCAACAAACTAATCTTTGGATGGAATATAATGCAAAGAAACAACAGTGTTGGTCACCTGTTCCCTAAATAAGTGATACTTGATGGGTATATGCTTGGTATTGGAGTGAAATACATAATTCTTTGACACACTAATTGCACTAGTATTATTACAATGAATTGGGATTGGTGTAGTATATTTTACCTCCAAGTATGCAAGTGTATGAATCATCCATAATACTTGGGTAGAACAAGTGGAAGCTGAAATGTAGTCAGCTTCTATAGTCGATACAGAAATGGAACCTTGCTTCTTGCTCAACCATGCTACAAGGGAATCTCCTAAGAAGAATGCACCTCCATTCATACATGTAGTTAGACCAATCAACATTTGAATATAATGATAATTGAAAATTATGATTCCTAGGATACCATAGGCCATAGTTCATCGTTCCTTTAAAATATTTGAATATTCTTTTGACGGCTATCAAATGACTCTGTTTAGGTGTAGACGGATACCTTCCTACCATTCCAACAACATGCATTATGTATGGACGAGATGATGTGATGTACAACATGATGCCTATCATAGACCTATATCAACTCTGATCAACATTCGGTGAGTCATCATCCTTGATTAGCTTGCATCTAGTGACCATAGGTGTGCTCACAGGTGTAGAATCTTCCATTTGAAACCTTTTAAATATTTCTTTTAGATATTTCTGCTGATAAATAAATATTCCTTCAGACCTATGAGTAATTTGAGACCAAGAAAAAATGACAGTTCCCCTATCATAGACATTTCAAATTTAGACTGCATGGCAGAAACAAACCATTTTACCAGTGAAGCATTATTACTTCCGAAGATGATGTCATCTACATAGACCAAAACAATGAGAAAATAATTACCCTCTATATTGATATATAGATTGTTGTCAATTTTTCATCTCTTGAACCCTTTGTCTTGAAGATACTTATCCAGTATTTAGTACCAGGCACGAGGAGCTTGTTTCAACCCATATAAGGCTTTCTTCAATTTGTAGACAAAGTCAGGGTTATCTGACAGTTGGAAACCTTTTGTTTGTTCCATATAGACTTATTTTAGATATCCATTTAGAAAATATGACCTGACATCCATTTGATAGACTTTAAAATTTGTATGACAAGCATACGCAAGAAACATTCTAATAGCTTCTAATATTGCTACGGGCACAAATGTTTCATCAAAATCCAGTCCTTCTATTTGACCATATCCTTTATAGACCAATCTATCTTTATTCCTAACTATTTGTCCTTGTTCATTCATTTTATTCGTAAACACCCATTTGGATCCAATTACATTCTTATATGTCGGTCTAGGAACAAGCTCCCAAGTATTGTTCTTCTCAATCTGATCCAATTCCTCATGCATTGATTTTAACCAATTTACATATTCATTCGCTTCATTGAATTTCTTGGGTTCCACCATGGATATGAAGGCTATATGTGATTGCTCGGTGTCTTTGATTATCCTTCTCCTAGTTTTTACACCTTTGTCTTTCTCACCAATTATCTGACTTGCAGGATGATTCTTTTGAGTAATTATGGAGGAAGGATTTGATGTTGTCTATTGATTTGAGTGTGCCCGAGTGTTTGTATATTCAGCTAACTCAAAGCCTTATTTTTCTTATCCTTGGATTTGTTCATCTTCAACTTAAACTATATCCTTTGTGGTTGATTCATTATTCCTCACCTCTCTTATTGGGATTCCTTCATCAACTTTTATGTCAATACAATCAACCAATTTATGCAGCCTCTTATTATAACATTTGTATCCTTTGTTGTTTGTATCATACCCTAAGAATATGCCTTCATCAGCCTTGCCATCATACTTGCCAAGTTTTTCATTATTATTCTTTATGTAGCACTTACTCCCAAAGACTTTGAAGTGTTTGATTGAAGCAGGTCTTCCATACCACAGTTCATAAGGTGTCTTGTCATTGTGTGGTATGGGGTGATATTTCTTAATAATATGGATTTTTGTGTGTATTGATTCTACCCAGTAGGTTTGACCAATGTTATTCTCATTCATCATTGACCTGGCCATTTGTTGAACTATTCTGTTATGCCTCTCAACTACTCCATTTTGTTGTGGAGTTCTTGTGATTGTGTATTCTTTTTTGATCCCATGTTTATCACAGAATTCCTTGAAATTGCTTGACATAAATTCTCCTCCTATGTATGATCTTACAACCTTTAATCTGTTGCATGTTTGATTCTCAGTTAAAGCCTTAAATATTTTAAATTTCTGAAATGCTTTAGCTTTTTCTTTGAGAAAAGCAACCCAAGTGAGTCTGGATTAATCATCAATGATCAACATGAAGTAGTTTTCCTTCCATGTGTCTTCCTGTATTGATGGTCCAAATAGATCCATATGAGCTAATTGGAGTGGTTTCTCTGTTGAAGTAGAGCTCTTGGATTTAAACTCGGTCCTAGTTAGCTTTCCTACTTGGTAGGGTTTACACACAAAATCTTGTGGCTTTGATATGATTGGAAGATCTTTTACTGCCTCAAGATTGTTTATCTTGATTAAGTGGTCAAAGTTTATATGTACAAGTCTCCTATGCCATAACCAACTTTCATCATGTTTTCTTAGATAACACTCTTCTCTATCATCTTTCAACACATATACATTATTATCCATCCTTATGCCTTTAGCCACCACTTGTCCCAAGTTTACATATTTTATCTTACAATCTTTGGAAGTGAACACCACTTCACATCCTCTGTCACGCATTTGACTTACACTGAGAAAATTATGTTTCAGCCCATCTACAAGCAGAACATCTTGGGATTTTCCTTTACCATTACTCAAACTCACCATCTCTTTACCCTTGATTTTACCTGGTTCATCATTTACAAAGGTCACATTTCCTGTTTTGCTTTTACTTATAGACATAAGATTATCCTTGTCTCCAGTCATGTGCTTGGAACATCCACTATCTATATACCAGGGGTCTTTTTGTTTTTGAGCTGAAATTACTACACCACATTTTTCACTATCTTTATTTTTCCAAGTGATGGCATTTCTGGCTAAGGGTTTTATCCTTGGATTTGCTTTGTAATTATTCAGATGGCAGTTTGCAACTTTTTTCCCGAAGTTATGATAGTTATAGAATTTGATCTCATTATTCAATAGGTCAAAGTGATTGGTGCAACTTTGTCTACTCATTGGTTGTTTAGTTCTATGTTGCAAAGATTGCTTATTTCTTGATCTCCTCAGTTGCATGTCTCTAAACTTAATTTGAATATTTGCAATCTTATGACCAAAATTAGAGCAGCAAAAAAATTAACCATGGAATAAATTTTGGTACCTGAAGGATGGCCTTCTTCTTGGCATTTGTTTCTCCATCTTCTGATATCTTTGTTTTTTATCAGGGATCATCTTGTCATTGTTAGTTTTTGGTGGCAGAGTACTCACATGGTCTAATTGTCTGCTAAATTGGAACTTGATCATGTTTACTGGATCTTTTCTTTCTAAATGTTTTCTGCTTGAACCACTTACATAGCCTAAATAATTCTTCAACAAAGGAGATCTTTGTTTGCTCAAAATGTCATTTAGCTCTGCCCAGGCTTTAATTCTTGGAAGATTTTGGAGATATAATGATTTAAACTTCTCCATCTCTTTCCTGGTTTTTACTACCTCTTCTTCCAAGGCTTCACATCTTGCCTTCTTCTCTGATGACTTTTGTTTCAAAATGTCCTCTATTTTCTTTGCCTCTTCTAATTCCACTTTTAGCAGGGCAAAGTCTTGATCAGGTTTTTTACTATCTTTCCTGAACTGTATCAACAATTGTTTTTTATTTTTCTTCTTAAATCTGAGTCTAACAATTTCTTCTAAGGCACTGATCAGTTTTCCTTCCAAGTCAACCAAAACTTCTTCATCATTTGCATCACTTCTTGTGATTTTATTATAATAATCTTCTTTGTCCATAAACATAAAGTCATTAACCTTATCTTCACAATAAGAATCACTATTTGTGTCTCATGAGGAGTCATCATTGTTTACACATAAAATTTTCTTTTTACCAAATCTCTTGGATTTATACTTCTCTTCACCTTCAGAGTTCTAGTCCTTCTTCTTGTGTGGACACTTAGATGCAAAGTGACGTATTTTTTCACTGTTAAAACATTTGAAGGGAAACTTGCCTTGGTACTTTCCCGATCCTTTCTTTTGTCTTCTCACAAATTTTCCTTCAATTTCATCAGGCTCATAATCCTCATTCTTATCTTATTTAAATGATGCTTCTCTAGACATGGGTTTATCCTTACCAATACTCATTTCATGAGAATTTATATTTCCTAGAATTTTATCAATAGACAAATTCTTAAGATCATTCAATTCTTCTATTGCAGAAACTTTTGGATTAAATCTATTTGGTAGAGATCTTAAAATCTTATGAACTAAAAATACATCTTCAATATTCTCACCAAGACCCTTCATGGAATTCACAAGCTCCTCACTCTTATTGGCATAGGGGAAGACCTAGGGTTCAATGCTACAACAGTGCACCAACAAAACCCTAACTATCGGCCCTTTCGGCTACACCTGCGAAGCAATGAAGTCTCACCTGAGGTAGAGGTAGGGGTGGTTGTAGGACTCAGATGTATACAACCTTAGGTGGGACATAGATATGTGATTTTAACACTTAACAGAGAACTCATCAGTTACATTAATCTATATCTAGTCTTAGATTACAATGAAGTTAAACCCTAATTACATAGCATCACAGTATTCATCCAGATCTACTATATTCAAGCACTAAGCATATCCACATAGGTCAGATCCATACTATTAAGAACATACAATTAACATATCTATCTACCATTAATATACATCAAATAACTAAGCAAGTTATCATATAAGCACATCAACACATTGCACAAAGAAGAGAAACACAACATATATGTGGTTCACCCCCACCCTGGGGCTATGTCCACCAACTCTTTGTCTTCTTTATTATATTCGGTCAAGCTTCTTACAGGCACATAGAATCCAAGTTCTACTCCACAAAAGACATGAGATATACATGCACTCCACCAAATCCTCCTTCTTCTTGCTTGGGTATAGCACCAAGTCTTCACATAGTCTCTTACAATTACTTGCACTAGCCTTGAAAGCCTCACACATTATGCACAAAGAATTTACAACTCTTGATCATATAAATCCAACTCTATCCCTTAGCCATTAATAATCACTGCATCGCCTTAGCATCTATTTATACATGTAAAATAGACCTAAGCATGGGTAAACCCATGGGTAGACATCCCATACCCATTACATAATCCTGAATCCCAAAAAGGGCCCTAAAAGGGGCCGAGATCCCGTGATCTTCTCTTTGTCTTACACTCCACCTTCAACAGCCTGTCAAAGTCCCAAAAATAGGTCAAACCTGACCAAGGATCCTCAAAACTTGGTCAAGGTCCAACAGGCCTTGAACACTCACCTGTGACTCGTCCCAAGTCACTCTGATCTGACTAGTTTTTCTTCAAAAGCCTAGAGCTTGGCTTGAGCTGCTTCAACTTGTTGATGTACCACGACCTCATGTTCAGTGAAATATTATATGAATTCTTCATTGAAAGGTCCTTCTAGGCATTGTTCAGCTGTAGTGACGACTTTCTCTAGTTCCTCTCCTTGGACTTCGATCTCTGTGAATAGTTGGTAAGCCTTATCTTGTATAGGTTGGAGCATCTAAGTTACTTCCATGAATTTTCTCTAGATAGTGTGGACCTGCTACTAGGTAGTGTGATGCTCCTGGGATCGCTTCATTCTTTCCATAACTGGCAGGGTCTTCAACTATGCATGTATTGTCTCTGCTTGATACTTCGCCTCTTGGAGTTGTGACTCCATTTCCTTCAGTTCTAGATTCTCATTGAGTTTCTCATAGGTTTGGGCACTGTGATCAATGAGTTTCTTACATTCCATGGTGAGGGATTTGATTATCTCAAATTTGCTTCGAGAAGTTGCTTCTCTTTGATCCCTCACATCCTGCAGGGTGTTGGGCACTGTGAGGATCTCTAAGTCTACTATCCATTGATATAGTTGTTGGATAACTTTTGTAAGATTCTCTACTTGATGCATGACTTGATATTCTACATGTGCCTCTAAGCCCATCACAAATCAGAGTGCTCTGTTGACTACTTCCTTCACTTTGAGTTGCTCTACGAGCAACTGTTCTTTTTCTTGTTGCATTTGTACTTTATCTTCTTCAAACTTTGCCTGGAGAGAAACATTCTCATGTTCTGCAACTTTGTGTTGTTCTACAATTACGCCTTGCACTTGCTTCAAGGCCTGGGTGGCTTGTTTTGTTTCTTCTTGAGCATGACAAAGGAAATCTTCGACTACATCGGCTAGTCGGTGGAGTTGGGCTGGATCATCTCCCAACTCTGGTTCTCCTGATGGTAGGGGCGCAATGGAGACTGCGCGACTGGATTGAAGGGCCTGTATTTGTTTAAATAATGTAACTGTGAAGAGAATTCTTATTATTATTGTTATTTTATTATTAGGATTAATCCCCATTGTGGATTAATCATGTCGGTAAATGTATTAGGACCAAATCCCCTTTTGTGGATTGGTCATCGGACAATTATAATGGGCACAATAAGAAGTCGGCCCCAACAGTTATTATTGAGACCCGGAATTAATCTAAAGGTGGGTTTACCCACCCAGAGTGAGAGGTCGGCCCTGCCAGTGAAACCCTTTCACACGTGTCAGTCTTGTATATATAGGAGGCTAGCGCCTCACTTTAGCACACAACTCACTTGCTCATTCTCTTATGAGGCAAGCTGTAATTACCAGTTGGAGAGAGGGAGAAGAGTGGCGCATATTTTGGAGAGGACTATCTGTATTGGTTTGAGTTATCTCTTGAAAATTGTATTAGCAGTTTATGATAAGGAAGTTTTGGTTGGGTTTTCTTCCCCTAGAGGGTTTCCTAGGATAAATGTTGTGTCTCTTGTGAATGTGTATTTCTCAGTGATCGTGTTCTTATGTTGCTCTTATCTATTGAAATGAAAAGAACTATGATAATGGAATAAACATTAACATGGTATCAGAGCTAACCTGAAGGAAGCATATTTCACAAGAGAAAAATGTCACTATTGTAGTACCTGAAAATTAGGGCTTTGAAAAGTGAATCTTTTCAGCCCTAAGACCACCTAGAAAGTTGTGCCCTCCCCCAATGATCATTTTGGCACTTAGAGCACACCTTTTCAGTGGCTATATCTCTTGGAAATTGAAACCCTAGTTTCACAAAGTACCAAAAAACCAGAGTACCAGAAGTACCAGAAAACCAGAAGCACCAATCCAAAAATCCACAGATCAGATTTGGAGTAAAATTTGGATTTTTGAAATTCTAACTGCACCAGCTAACTTGCCTCAGCTCAGCGCATCTATCCCCTAGATCAGAATTTCAGAATTCAAAGTTTGAAAAATTAGGGTTTCCTCATAAAACCCTAAGTTGCAGTTGCAGTTGTAGTCTTAGAACCAGTTGCAGTTGCAGCCGTAGAACTAGTTGCAATCACCCTTGAAATTTTCTCAAGAGTTTGCAATGATTACCCCTGCTACCAGATGGAGCCACTACCTGCAAATACTATCAGAGGTATGTACTTACATATGTTTAATGGTTAAACCCTAAAGAGTATTTGCAGGAGAAGGGATCTCTTGCCATAGATCCAGAAGGATCTCAAGATCCAACACATTC
>ML823577.1:84854-95669 GCA_009831015.1 Picea engelmannii
AAATGAACTTCTCCGATAAAACAAATCTTGCATGGGCAAGAGAGCTTATTCAATATGGAGAGAAGTATGTTGTTCCAGAAGGAACCTCAAGATAGGTGAAAAGACCAAAGCCATTCTCCAGTTACACGGATTTGATATGTGATCTCCCAGATGAAGAGCCTACCTGCTCTGAAGAATCCATTCAGAGAAAAGAATGGGCAGATGCCATGACAGAGGAATACCAATCCATAATGAAGAACTAAGTATGGGAAATAGTTCCCAGATCGAATAATAAAGATGGGGTATCCTATAGATGGCTCTTCAAAATAAAACATGCTTCTAATGGAAGTATTGAGAAGTATAAAGAAAGATTTGTCACTCATGGATTTTCCCAGAAGGAAGGCATTGACTATGAAGAGACATTCGCTCCTGTAGCCAGATACACTTCGATCAGGACCATCATAGATCTTGCAGCTAAGATGAAGTGGAACCTGCACCAGATGGATGTAAAGACAACTTTCCTAAATGATGTCACCAAAGATGAAGTGTATATAGAGAAACCCCAAGGATTTGAGGCTGAAGACAGGAAGTCTCATGTCTGCAGATTGAAGAAAGCCTTATACGGATTGAAGCAAGCTCCCAAATCTTGGTATGGTCATATAGACAGTTTCTTGATGAGCTTAGGCTTTACCAAGAGTAAAATAGACTCAAATCTCTACTTCAAAATTATGGATAATGAACCAGTAATCTTACTACTGTATGTGGATGACTTATTCTTAACTGGAGAAGAAAATATCATCGTTGAATGTAAAAAAAAGAAAAGAGACTTTCCACAGAATTTGAAATGAAAGACCTTGGTCTAATGCATTACTTCTTAGGACTTGAGGTATGGCAGAGTCCATAAAGGATCTGCCTTAACCAAGGGAAGTACACAGTCGAAATCTTAAAGATATTCGACATGCTAGAATGTAAGTGCATGAATACACCCATGGAAGCGAAGCTGAAGCTGCTGGTCGATACTTCGTCAGACTTGATAGATGCAACACTGTATAGACAGATTATTGGATCATTGATGTACCTAACAAACACTAGACCAAACATTTGTTTTGCAGTGAACACCTTGAGTTAGTTTCTGGTAGAGCCCAGACGTGTTCACCTAGTGGTTGCAAAACATGTGATGAGGTACCTTAAAGGTACAATGGATTATGGACTTAGATATGATGGAGATCATGACTTCACATTGAGTGGATATACTGATGCAGATTGGGTAGGAAGCGTTGCAGACAAAAAAATCACTTTCAGATGTTGTTTCAGTTTGGGATCAACCATGATCTTGTGGCAGAGTAGGAAGAAATCCAGTATTGCTCTCAACATAGCAGAAGCAGAGTACATTGCCACATGTTCTGCTAGCTGCGAAGCTATATGGCTTCAAAAGTTGTTGACTGACCTATTTGACTTGGAAAAGAGAGCAACCATGATTCTATGTGACAACCAGAGTTGCATAAATATGACAGAGAATCCTGTATTCCATGACAGGTTGAAGCACATAGAGATCTGCTATCATTTCATCCGCGACATGGTACAAAGAGGAGCCTTGAAGCTCCAGTACATTAGCACGGATGAACAAGTTGCTGACGTGTTGAACAAACCTCTATCTCGTGTAAAGTTTGAACACTTTTGAGATAAGCTTGGTATAGTCTGAAAGGACCCTCCCTGAAAGGGGGAGTATATATATTTATTCCTTGCTTCTGACCTCGCTGTTAGACATAAAGAAAGATGAGTCATTGCTTCTAACCTCGTTGTTAGACGCAAAGCATGACGTTGTGTTTTCCTTGCTTCTAACCTCGCTATTAGACGTAAAGCAAGATGAGTCATTGCTTCTGAACTCACTGTTATATGTAAAGCATGACGTTGTGTGTTCCTTGCTTCTAACCTCACTGTTAGACATAAAGCAAGATGAGTCATTGCTTCTGACCTCATTGTTAGACGTAAAGCATGAAGTTGTGTGTTCCTTACTTCTGACCTTGCTGTTAGACATAAAGAAAGATGAGTCATTTCTTCTGACCTCGCTATTAGACGTAAATCATGACGTTGTGTGATTCCTTGCTTCTGACCTAGTTTTTAGACGTAAAGCAATATGATTCCTTGCTTCTGACCTAGTTTTTAGACGTAAAGCAAGATGATTCCTTGCTTCTGACCTCGTTGTTAGACGTAAAGAAATATGATGATGATTCCTTGTTTTTGACCTTGTTGTTAGACGTAAAGCGAGATGATGTGTGATTCCTTGCTTCTGACCTAGTTGTTAGACGTAAAGCAAGATGATTCCTCGCTTCTGACCTCGTTGTTAGACGTAAAGTGAGATGTTGATGTGTTCCTTTCTTCTGACCTAGTTGTTAGACATAAAGCAAGATGATTCCTTGCTTCTGACCTTGTTGTTATACGTAAAGCAAGATGTGACTGACATTGAGCTACTAGCTTATCAGCTGTGACATTGAGCCAATGTAGTACTGTGATATGCCAGCCTAGTGCTGTGATGAGGTATCATTTTTATTGATACATATTGATGTAGATGATGATGGAATTCTTTCGAGAATGATGATGTTGTCAATTAAGAAAACTTTCGATGACTCGTAAATGTGCTAACCAATGTTTCAAGATGATATTGACGATACTTTCCTCCTGATGCTACTGATGATGCAGACCTCTCTCGCCTGATGTTGTTGAAGAATACCCTTCTTGTTAATGGGGAGTGTTGAAATAATGTAACTGCGAAGAGAATTCTTATTATTATTGTTATTTTATTATTAGGATTAATCCCCATTATGAATTAATCATGTCAGTAATTGTATTAGGACCAAATCCCCTTTTGCGGATTGGTCATCGGACAATTATAATGGGCAGAATAAGAAGTCGGCCCCAGCAGTTATTATTGAGACCCAGAATTAATTTAAAGGTGGTTTTACCCACCCAGAGTGAGAGGTTGGCCCTGCCAGTGAAACCCTTTCACACGTTCCAGTCTTGTATATATAGGAGGCTAGCGCCTCACTTTAACAAACAACTCACTTTCTCATTCTCTTATGAGGCAAGATGCAATTACCAGTTGGAGAGAGGGAGAAGAGTGGCGCATATTTTGGAGAGGACTGTCTGTATTGGTTTGAGTTATCTCTTGAACATTGTATTGGTAATTTATGATAAGGAAGTTTTTGCTGGTTTTTCTTCCCCTAGAGGGTTTCCCAGGATAAATGTTGTGTCTCTTGTGAATGTCTATTTCTCGGTGATCTTGTTCTTATGTTGCTCTTATCTATTGAAATGAAAAGAACTATAATAATGGCATAAACATTAACAGTATTACCTTGCAAAGTTCGACCTCAATTATATCATACATTTCCTCTTGATTGGATTCTTGTTTCTCCTCAATTTATAGAAAAGCGTCATTTAGGACTACGATGATGAAGTCAAAATCATCAGAAGTAAGCACAGTCTTCATCTTGGTCACGACAGATTTTGATTTATTCCAGGAAGAAAGTTTCATGGGAGAAAGATTCCTCTTCTTCAGGGGATCAACCTCGTCTCTGGGTGGTGTTACTTCACCTTACTTCTATTCATCTCCCTTGTCATTTATCTCTTCTACTTCATCATCACCCCCTCGATTAGGTGATACTGAAGTAGTCTTTCCTAAGGCGTTTCTTAAATCTTGGACCTCTTCGGTCTTATTCATTCTTATGGGCCCAGGTGTGTCATGTTCTTTATGCATGATCTCTGGATTGTCAAGGTCAAACATATCTGTAGGGTCTATGGGAATAAGTAGGCTTACAGACTAGTCCTTAGTGATCTCCTCCAATTCTTCTTCAGTGAATTTGTAGTATGACTGAAGCTGCTCCTTATGTTCATCGGATTGTGTTGTTATGTAGATGAAGTGTCGATCTACATGCGAGGTTCAACTTTGATGGCTCTCTTCAGTTGAAGGTAATATGTATGAAAAACAAATTTTGACTACCACTGTTTGTTCATATCACTCGAGTACCAGAGTGTGTTGAACTTTGCAACAAGCGACTCAAATAGTTCAATATATAGAAAGTTCGCACCTTCCGACATATCCTAGGAAACAAAGGTGATGAGGATCAGGAGCCAGCTAAAGTGAAACTCGTAGCCTTGATCCTGTGCTTCGAGGTAGTCTAGTTCTAGCTGATTAACTAGGTACTTCACCCAGTTCATCTGTAGGCCTTCCAGGCACTTCCTTGTAAGGTGAACAACAAAGCATGTGACCTGCGTAGGTTTGTTCTTCCTTACTAACTTTTCAGCTATTAGTTGGAAGGCTAGGCACATTGCACCATTCTGGATGGAGGCTACCTTGTAGCCTCACGTCCCCTTTTCAACATTGTCGTGTGTATCCTTGATCTTCTATGCTAGTGCACGATATGTGGCTTTTCCTAGATAGAACTCCTGCGGGTTAGGTCCTTTCATACTTAATTTGATGATCCTATGGATCAACATTGGATCGACTGTAATACGACAGTATAGCCATAAGTAACCGCCATGGTAACATGAAAGTAATATCTTGACACATGCATTCACTTCCTGGTGCCTTTCAAAGTGTGGGATTTTCATTACATTTAGTAGGGTGGACTGCACGAGGTTCATCGTCCATGTTTGGGGGATTATATTTGAGTTCTTCTCCTTCATCTTGGTCAAGTATTTGTATAGGGAAAGCATGCTATAGTTCTTGCGATCTCCAAGTTTGAAGTCATTAAACTTCAATGCTACAATCTTGTCCTATTGCATGCGAACTGCACGTATCCCCTTCGGCAGGTACGCAGTAACCATGTAGTACTTGAAATATCTTGGCACGCTATCTTGATTCACTGCACCAGACAGATGCGGGATGTAATCAGGAAATATGGTTGTGATCAACTTCTCATTTTCTAGTTCATCTCTGTGTTTGGTTCTCTTTCACACTGATGGTCTGGATGATTCGGCTCTGCGAGCAATCGACGTATCTAGAATAGGTACTTCAGTCTTCTATGGGTCTTATAATGTTCTTCCCACTTTGACATCCAAGTATTGGGTTTTAAATAGCTTTTCTTGGTTTTGTTGTTCTTCAATCAAGTGTGCGATCCTCCTAGTCATGAAATATTTTAACTCTTTCTTCTTCTTCTTTCCTTCTGGTCTAATCTCCTTCAATCCAAGGTTTTCCTAGTAACATAGAAAATGGAGCATTGTTGTCAATAAATTTAACAACTTTAAATTCTTCCTCTGTCGAAGTTCCATTAGAATTCATAGATATCTGGGTGAGCTTTCCACATAGGTTTATCATATTTCCTCTGAATAATCCTATATTCCTCCCAATGAAGGAATCAGAACAGGCTTTCCTAGAATTTCCCAAGTTCTTTCTGTCATAATATTCACATGTGTTTCCTCATCTAGAACACATTCAATGTCAAATTCTTCTATTCTTACTTCAATGCATTCTTTTTCTTTTAAGATCTTCGATAAGTTGATATGTCGGTGGTCATTCAGGGTTTCTTTCATCTGTAGCAATACTTTTTTCTGATTCTTTCTGGGGTTCTTCCATAATCTCAGTTGTTTAACCTTTCTCATAGTATACTTGTCTCATATTCATCCTTTCAACTTTAACAATCATTCTAGAGAAATCCAAGACTTCATGGTCCATAGATTTGCAACAGAGGAAACTAGGTCTTCTTCCAGGGAATTCATTAGCAAGATGTCCTAGTTTTCTGCAACTGTAACAAAGATTTAATCCTCTCTTTTTCTTAAATGATATGCAACCTTTCCTGTACTGCGCACTAGGATCATGGTAGCTAACCTGTAAAAAAATTCTTTCTAGGATCCTGCATCCATTTGTTAGTCCAAACATTCTCGTTGTGCATAGGTATAACATATCTTTCACTATTCTTATCGGATCTACTCATATCAAATCCTCTTTCATCTATCAGTGCCCTAGTTTTCAAGCTACGATAAATCTTATCAAACATACCTAGATTCATACTTTAGAAACAAAAATTATCACTAATCTTATATTCAATATAGCACAAAGATTCCAGATCTAAAACTTTTCACTATTCTTACCTTTATCAGAGCATAGATCTTCCAGATATTACTTCTTTTCTTCAGATCTGACCCTTCTTCTTGGCACAGATCTTTACAGATCAAGTAGAATGTTGTGCACTAGGGAAACATATCTATGCATAGAGCTTCCACATTTTCAAGTCATATATTCGCACAAATATTATTTTTCTTCAGTTCCCAACAATCACATTTTCAGGTCAGATCTTTGCACAAAGCTTCTTTTTCATCAATTCCCAGCAATCACAGTTTGATATCTTCGCACAAAGATTATTTTTCCTCATTTCCCAACAATCATAGTTTTAGGTCTTGGCAATGGAACCATTTTTTGGCACAGGGGCAGACCTAGGGTTCAATGCTACAACAACGCACCAACAAAACCCTATCTACCGTCCCTTTCAGCAACACCTGCAAAGCAGATGAAGTCTCACCCGAGGTAGAGGCAGGGTTGGTTGCAGTACTCAGATGTCTGCAACCTTATTTGGGACATAGATTTGTGATTCTAACACTTAACAAAGAACTCAACAGTTACATTCATCTATATCCAGTCTTAGATTACAGTGCAGTTAAACCCTAATTATAGAGCATCACATTATTCATCCAGATCTACTATATTCAAGCACTAAGCATATCCACATAGGTCATATCAATACTATTAATCATAGAGAATTAACATACCTATCTACCATTCATCTACATCAAATAACTAAGCAAGTTATCATATAAGCACATCAACACATTGCACAAAGCAAAGCAACACAACATTTAAGTGGTTCACCCCCGCCCTGGGGCTATGTCCGCCAACTCTTTATCTTCTTTATTATCTTCGGTCAAGCTTCTTATAGGCACATAGCATCCAATTTATACTCCACATAAGACAGGAGATCTTCACGCACTCCACTGGATCCTCCTTCTTCTCACTAGGGTATAGCACCAAGCCTTCACACAGTCTCTTACAGTTACTTGCACTAGCCTTGCAAGCCTAATATACTATGCACAAAGCATTTACAACTCTTGATCACAAAGATCCAACTCTAGAACTTATCCATTCATACTCACTACATTGCCTTAGCATATATTTATACATACAAAATAGTCCTAAGCATGGGCAAACACATGGGCCGACATCCCATACCCATTACATAATATTCAATCCCAAAAAGGGCCCTAAAAGGGGTTGAGATCCCGCAATATCTGCTTCGTCTTGCACTCTACCTTCGATAGCCTGTCAAAGTCCCAAAAATAGGTCAAACCTAACCAAGGATCCTCAAAACTTTCTCAAGGGCCAAAAACTCTTAAGAAAAATTTATTAACTGTTTCATCCTCATTCATATTTAGTTTTTCAAACTATAATATGTAGGTTTAAAGCTTGTAATCCTTTACCTTCTCATTACCTTCATAACTTCTAATGAGTTTGTTCCACATTTCTTTGGAAGTTTCTAAGTGCATAACTTTTACAAATTCTTCTTTTGCAAGCCCACTCAGAATAACATGCATAGCCTTAGCGCTGAAGCTGAAGTCTATCTTGTCATCCTTATTAGCTAGTACAACTAGATTTACATAACCAATCTCTACCACATCCCATACATCTGCACCTAAATTCATTATGTAGGTTCTCATCCTAACTTTCCATAAGCCAAAGTTTGTTCCATTGAACAAGGGGACCTTATTGGTTGAATTTCCTTCATGAATGTTCATGTTTAATCTTATTGATCTACCTTTAAATAAAAGGAACTCGCTCTGATATCAATTGTTGGAAAAATGAGAGAGGGGGTGAATCAGTTGTCATTGTTCTTAAACAATTATGCCCATTTTAAACTCATTACCAAACAATCAATGATGATCACAAAAATTCAGGGAAGTAACCAATAGAGTATTCAACATCAATCAAACACATGAAATAAATAGAGACAGATATTCCTGAGGAAACCCATAAAGGGAGAAAACCCCTTCTTCTTGATATGATAAGTACTCTTTATTCTTTGTACATTATCATTCTTATGAGATCCAACTCCTTTTGAGGATACCACCTCTATTTTACAACCAACAACTTGTTGAGAGCACCAACTCTCTGGTCTCTCTAGCACCCACTAGAAGGAAGCACCAACTCCCTGAGTTTTCCATCACCAACTGGATGGAAGTATCAACTTCCAGTCACACAGGCACCAACCTGTATAACAGAGAACAATAGTTCTCCCTTTCCCCACCCTACCACCCTGGTGTTTTCTGGTTGAAACCAGATGGAAGCTACAACTCCCTGTGTTCAAGAACCCACTTGAAACTTTGAGGACAACAGTCCTCCCTAGCACCTCCCTACCACCCTGAAATATAAATACTTCATTTACTGAAATTTATTACAGTGATACAATGTTTATCAATGGCTTACCAGTCTCATCATTGTTTTGTTACACTACTCTACTCTGCCTGCATCAGTGTCCTCTTGCTCCCTCACTTGCGCTTTATGTTCTTCTACATTTTATTCTCTATGTGCCATGTCCATTCTATGTGCTATGCCTCTTCTGTGCATTTTAGTTGTTGTACATAGAATGCTTATACCTGCCTGAATAAATCTTAACAAAAGAAACCATCTCTTCTTTGTTCTGCCTATATTTATCATGCCAAGTCCTTTGCTGGATCATACACCTAACTCTTTATACTCTCTGGCGATCATGCTAAGTCTGTTCTTCATTAGTGGTCGTTATCCTAAGATTCTTTCACTAGTCTAGTAGTTATAGTCTTCGACGCTTTTCCATCTGTCAATTATCTCTATGATGAGTCTTCATTCCTCTGGCAGTTACCTTGAGAATCTTCAGCTCCTCTAGCGATCACCCTGAAGCTCTTTGAATTCTATGGAAGATACAATCACTTTGTTTCGTTTTTGCAACTGAATCGTCATCTGAAACATTAACTAATTCTTCATAATGAGTCCATTTCACTAATAGAAATCATATTCAGTCATTAACTGTGAGAGAGAACAGTGACCCTCCGTTCAATATTTGATCCAACGGTTCAGATCAAATCGGGATTTCACTCATCGCGATTTCGGCATTCTCAGTGTCAAGATGCACATGTACTCGGAACCCCCGATTCTTCGATCCCTGATGTGCTCCTTTCCCGAGCTTTAGCCCCTTCTAGCTACACAATGGTCCATGTGAACAACTATCATGTGACCGCCACCATACCTCTCATCGGGGTTTCGGGGTTTACAATGATAATGTGCATACGCCCCCTGGACCTGTGATATGCCAATTCCCGACTTCCTCTGTACTCCTTACACCTGTCCTCCACTGACTCCTGGGTGGCCCACAGGCTATATGCCTTATCGGGAAATCGCGTATCGTGATTTTGCGATATCTTATGTTCAATGTTCTTGTCAATACCAAAACTCGATCCCCAAAACTCCGACCAGGGCTAGGATCTATGGTTCAGATTCATTCTGGATTCAATGGCTGCGATTGAATCGCGAAATCGCACATCGCAATTTCGGGTTTCTCGTTGTCAAGAGATTTTGACATTGGAAAGTGCCGATTCCCGATCCCCGATACTCCATGCAAAGATTCAACGGTCCAGATCACTTCTAGCTCGACGGCTCAGATTGCATCGCAAAATCACATATCGCGATTTTGGAGTTTCTATTGCAGTGTGTTCTTGACATATCAAAATCCCGATCGTCGATGCCTCTGCTGACATCACACATGGTTTGACACGTGTTATATCCTGACATGTGTCACTCTGATTCGTGAATTGCATGTGCCTAAAGTGTTAGATCTGCCTCACACCTGTCATTACCTAGTTGTGCCACGTGTCCCTAGCTGACGTGGACTGCTGTTGTGAATTAGATCGACGGTCTAGATCACATGTTGATCTGACGGTTCAGATTCAGTCGGGATTTCGCATATCGTGAAATCGGGGTTTTCGTTGCATTGTGTTCTTTGCATTATGAAATCCCGATCCCCGAAACTTCGATGAGGAGAATCAACGGTCCATATCTCATGCTTTCTTTAACGGCTGAGATCAAATCGCGAAATCGCATATCGTGATTTTGGGGTTTTTGATGTCAAGTGAATTGGACATCTCAAAGTCCCGATCCCCGAATCTTCGATGACTTATCTCCCTCGCAACTTCTGCAAATCTGACGGTTGTCGGCCTTTCGGGAAATTTGAATGGGATCCAACGATCACTGACTCTTCTATCTTCCTTCTTCTCTGTAAACTTCTGTTGAGTGCGTTTTCTTCAATTCACATGTTTTTCTTCAATGTTGTTCCTCCTGTGCTTTTACGTCCGAATCCCCAAGGGGTTTTATCCTTCATATACTGCCATTTCTGCTGTTGCCATCAAAGACAACAATCATCAACACGCATTCGTTGCTTGTTCAATATTTGCCAACAATCTCCCCCTTTGGCATTGATGGCAACACTTGCATTCAGCATTCAGACTTCAACTCTCCTCTACATTCGACCATTCAGAATCTCCTCTGTTACCGAAACATTTTGAACTCGACTCCTTTCTCCCCCTTTGACATCAATGTCAAAGAAGAAACATTCTTCCACTAATCTTGTTGTAGAACATACTCCCCCTATCATCTATAAGCATTTAGGAAATTCACCATATATTCAATAAGCACTCCCCCTGACCAGGTATACATATTAGGCACAGGATTTTGTAACCCCCAGCTTTTGACGAAGATATCCAAAAGGGGTCGCAGCTAATGGTTTGGTGAAAATATCAGCAATTTGTTCTTTAGAGGATATA
>ML823578.1:0-13042 GCA_009831015.1 Picea engelmannii
TCCCATAATGATGATATCACATTATTATATGATTCCTTGATCACATGTATAGTCTAGAGTTTTGAACATATTAATCTCTTTGTTGTGATTGGTTTGTGTTGTCGTGATTGGACGACGCAAGAGCATCGTAGCAGAGCGGGGATAAACAGAGATAAGGAGAGCTTTCATAAAGTAAGTATATCATCCTTCTTCTCTTGTCCATTCAATACTTTAGAACTAGGGAAAGAGTAGTATTCTGTCACTGTTTGTTCCAGATCCAGGTGGATCTGGGGAGATCGGTTTGTGTCCGCACTTACGGATTTATCCTAGAATAGGAATACTACTTCTCTACGGTTTTGAAATTATATCTCTGCGATTTTGAATGGGAATAATACTTCTCTAATTTTTTTTTTTAAAGGAGATATTTTATTTCTAAGATTATATATCTGAGGTTTTGAATGAGAATAATACTTCTCTTTGGTTTTTACCTTTTTACCCAGGTTTCTTTGGGCTTCTCTGTGGTTTTGGAAATTATTTTTGGCTTCTTCAACGTTCAACGGGTTGAGCAATTGGACATTTGAAATGAGAATAATCTTTGTAGTTTCTTCGGACTTCTCTGCGGTTTTTGAAAATTATTTTTGGCTTCTTCAACGAGTTGAGCAATTGGACATCTAAAATGAGGTGAGTCACTTTTTACTTTGATTCAATTTTAATTTTATGTAAAGAGATTTAAATATGTTTTATTTATTTATTCATTTTAAGTTTCATAAGTAAAGGTTGATTTGAGATAAAGTCAATCCATAATAATAATTGTTACATCTTTTTTCTCTTCTTTTCAATATAAGCACTCCACCACCTATTCCAAAAACTCACCCTAACAAGGGGAGACCCCCCAAAATCACTCTAGATATCCTTTACGATTATATGGAATCAGTAGAAAAAAGAAGAGAAGAGAGAGATGCCAAAATCCAAATAGAGTTCGAAACATTAGAAAAAAAGAGTGAAGAAAGAGATGTAAAACTCCAAATAGAGCTAGAGGAAATGATTGATAAAAAAATTAAAGATACCATTCAAACCCAAATAGAGGATAGATTCTTAGGGTTAAAGAGTGAATTGCAGAAAATGAAGGATATAATTCAAGAAATGGAAAAACATAAACAATCAACCCAAGAAGGAGGGGTTGAAGAAAATCACAACTTGAGAGATAGGATTAAAGAGCTAGAATAAAAATTAACCAACAATTTGACCCTCAGTAATATGGAAAACAAATTGGATATCAAACCCATCAAAGAGGAAATGAATAAGCTAATCGAACTGGACCATGAGCATAACAAAAGAGCATTGAACCTCATAATTTTTGGTATAAAATAACAACAAGAGGAGGATACGCTAGCAATAGTAAAAGAAGAATTAAAAAATAAATCACAAATTGATACAACTTACCTCATAGAAGAAAAGAGACTAGGAAAAATATTTGATCACAAAGATAGGTTGATCTGTGTCAAAGTTGTAATGACCATAAATATAGCATACTTAATAAATCTTTGAGCTTAAAAGGGTCAGGAATATTTATAAATGAAGACCTCATTCCCGAAGACCAAGCTGAATTAAGGAAGGAAGTTCAAAAGGTAAAAGAAGCTAGGAAAGAAGGAAAATGGGAAATAATTAGAAATCAAAAAGCTATTGTTAGGGATAGAGACCAGAAGGATAATAATAAATAGGAATTTCGGACAATCAGGATCCTTTTTTGGAATTGTCATGGCTTTCCATGGCGCAAAGGTCCTATGATAAGTTGGATCTCGAGTGATATTGATATTATATGTCTAGTTGAAACTTGGGAGCATGAGGAGTCTAAGGTCCCTAACATGGAAGGATTTTTCTTGTGGTCAGCATGGAACAAAAAATCCCACCGTAGAGGGATAGGAGGCATAGCTTGTTATATTAGAACGAGATTTTCTCCTCACATTCAACTTCATCAGATTGACCCTCTTAATCAATACATTTGGATAGAAATTTTAGACACCAATGCTAAGAAGATGTATATATCAATTTGTTATTTTGCAACTATTAATTCTACTATTTATAAGAAAAATAATCTAGATAAAAATTGTGCCTATAATAATTTAGATCAATATATTTATAATTTGAAAAATGAAGGTAATATCCTCTTGCTAGACGACTTTAATGCTAGGATTGAAACTAAACAAGCTACTCTTTTAAGTAATGACACCAACCATAATCCTTTATGGCTAGATGAGGACCTTGTTTTATCTAATAGCTACAAAAGAAGCTCTAAAGACCTATCTGAGAATTTGTTTGGTACTGAGTTGGTCAAGCTCTGCAGCTCTCAAGACCTAATAATTTGCAATGGAGTAATGAAGTGGCCAAACTTCAACCAAATGACATGTATTCATGGGTTAGGTAGTAGTGTTGTAGATTATGTGATATTTGATATCCCCATTTCAAACCAAATAGCAACTTTTGACATTTTAAATGACCATGAGCCTGACTCTGATCATAAATTGTTAACCCTAACTCTAAAATTTTCCATGCATAGGATCACCATTGAAGAGAATTCTGGTAATCAAAGGAATTTGCGCTTTGACAAAAGTAAAGTTGACATTTTCTTAAAGGATTTAAATAGTAAATTAAACCTCCTAACTTATAAGGGAAACATTGAAGAACTCTATCATAATTTTACAACTACCCTTTCCACTTCTATTAACAAGTTCTCTTTTGAGGTTTCTTATAAAAATAATAATAGAATGACCAACCTTTGGAATGATAAAGAATGTAAAATTTCTAGGAAAGCCATTAGGGATGCTTCTAATGAGCCCTTAAAACTCGATAAGATCAATACGTACAAATCCCTAATTAAAAGGAAAAAAAGGTACTATATCAATAAAAGGCAAGAGAAACTTTCACAACTATACAAGTTGGATCCTAAGAAGTTCTGGAGCCAAATTATAAAACACAATACTAAAGAAAATAATAGGATTCCCTTAAGCGACTGAAATTCCTACCTTAAAAGTTTTTACGAGTTCCCTAATGCCATGGAAACCATTCCTATTGTCCCTACAAAGGAAGAAGTTTTTTCTTTAGATGACATAGAGTTTGGGGTTAAGTGGCTCGCAAATGGGAAAGCTAAGGACATTGAAGGCTACCAAGCTGAAATTTTTAAAATTAGAGGGCCAATCGTTATCCCTCACATACACAAGCTCTTCAATTTAACATTCAAGAAGGGCTTCCCTAAACCCTGGACTCAAAGCCTCATTGTTCCTATTTTTAAAAATGGGGATAGAAACATTCCCTCTAATTATAGGGCCATTATGATTAGCCCAATTTTATCCGAGCATTATGGAATTATTTTGGAAAAGAAGATTATCCTTTGGCTAGAAAGTCACGGTAAAAGAGCTAAAGTCCAGGCTGGGTTTAGGAGATATCATTCAACTATGGACCATCTTTTTACCTTTAGGATCATTGCAAAGGAGTTCCTCAATACTAAAACCAATATTTTTTGTTGTTTTGTTGACTTTAGAAAAGCTTTTGACACGGTTCCTAGGAAAATCCTTTGGAATAGGTTGGAAGAGATAAAAGTTCCTCTCGATTTGAGGGATGCTGCAATAAGGATATATGAGAACATTATTGCTAAGTTTAAAAACACTGAGGGCTGGTCAAAAGAGATTAAATGCAATATCAGAGTCAAACAAGGTTGTCCTTTGTCCCCTACCCTTTTTGGCATATACATTGACAAGTTAGAAGAATGCTTGGAAAAAGAAGGTTGTGTCGGCCCTACTCTCACTGGTATAGTCATCAATCGTATTCTTTATGCTGATGATATCATTCTTATGGCAAGGAGTCACCATAATCTTGAAAACCAACTAAGAATCCTCAAGGATTTTTGCTCCAATATGGGTATGACTATTAATACTGATAAGACTAAGGTCATGATTATTAAATCCAATAAGATCCCTTATGATACCTTTGTATATGACAACAATATCTTGGAGGAAGTGATTTCATACAAATATCTTGGAATTGATATTCACCACAAGATCAATTGGAATTATAGCATTGAGAAAAGGATTATTGGGGGATGGGAAGATTATTATGGGCTTGAAAACAATTGTAAATCAACTGATCTTTGGAGTTGGGATAAGAAGAAACTCCTCTTTGAGACTCTTGTTACACATGCTATTCTTTATGGATGTGAAGTCTGGGGTTGTAGTATATCTCATGAATCTTGGAGAAATATAGAGCAAATACAAAATAATTTTATAACCTATAATCTCAAAATTAAAGGAAATACGCACTATCCCATCCTCCTCTTAGAAACAAGCCTCTCCCCCATTGAGAGCATGGCTATGAATAGATACCTAATGTATAAGAACAAGTTAAACAACATGGAAGACAAGAGGCTACCTAAAATTTCTTCAAAATCAAGTCATAACCACCATCGAATCAAGTGAGGATGGCATAAAGATGCCTGATCTTGGCAAAACTATTGGGGAATCATGGAAGAAACCATTTTGCAAAATAAAGATACTATTAAAAAAAATGTCAAATCAAAATTTAAGAAAAAAATGTGGTGTGATGAGTTAGAGGAAAAAATAAAATTAAGGTATTATAAATATGTAATCAACCCTAATCTAGAATATAAAAATTATCTATCTATTTTTCCAAGTGTAAAGAAAAAAAAAGCATTGCTAAGATAAGAACACATACTCACAAGATCCATAGTGAAATTGGGCATTGGTAAATTCCTAAAACGCCATGGGATGAAAGAGTATGTCACCTTTGTGACACTAAAAATGTTGCATATGAAAAGCACTTTCTCTTAGATTGTCTAGCCTATACCCATATTAGATCTCATTTTCAAAATATTTATCACACTACCAACCTTCCTAACCTTATAACTCAACAAAAGTATGGTGATCTTGGATAGATTCTCTTAATTCTTTTCAAGCATAGAAACAAAATTATAAAAAGTCACAAGTAATCACTTACCCTCTTAAGGTCCTGTTATCACTCCAGGAAACTCTCCTAGGCTGTATCTTAGAGATGCCTGGTAACTTAACCTTTTTGTAACTATTTTTTCAATAATGGGTGTGGGTTTGGATCAAGATGAATATCTTAAATCACTGGATTATATCTTCAAGACAGTCTAGCTATATTCATGCAATACAAGGCCTTCAAGAGCTATTATCAGATAGGTTTGTAGATCAAATGGATAAGAAAACCAATCAGTTAACTAGAACATACATAGGTAATATATATATGATGGGTCAACAAACTAGCAAAGGATGCTTATGATTCTTGCTTAACAATCAAAGGTAAGATGACAATTACCATGGGATCAATAAACATAGGAAAAGGAATGATTTCAACTCATAGGCATAGAAAAAGATAAAAGAGAGTCTGACAATAACAATGAAAGAAGCTTGCAAGCTTAATATATTAAAGAAAGTGTCTTTATCACAATAACAGTGGATTATAGAACTCAAAATAGAACCATCTGGTCCTCAAGGACTCCCCCCTCTTCGGCCCCTCAAAAGAATAGGATTTATAGCCTTTTACATGAAATTAAAGATCCTATAAACATGGATCTATAATGCTAATAATAGAACATCAACTAAACAATTCTTGAAAGTAGGATCGGATCCTATCATTAAGGGTCAAGCCCTTATCATAATATGGTAGCTTTCAGTTTTCTTCCATAGCTGGACAAACCTTTTGGCCAAAAATAGAATGTACGCTTAACCTTCTATCATGTCATAGGCTTCAAATATGGAAAGTGAGAGATGATATATGTACATTTAATTATTATCCTTTGATAGGAATCATCCACCTGCCATCTGGGAGCAAAAAACTGAGATCTAGGAAAAAATAAAAAGGTCAATCTAGCTATCTCTGCATTTTCGGTGGCTAAGAGGCCAATATTCTAACTTGTAAGCCACCGAAAGCTCTGATTTTGGTGGCTAAAGACAGATGTGAAAGCCATCTTAAGCCATCAAAAGCACACACATAAAGTCCTTCAATCAATCATTCTCCTTTGACTGATAATTTAGATGACCTTCGAATCTGAGAAGTTTTTTTTCCTTGCTGGACATTTATCATTACCAAAAATACTTTGTCACATGGAGTACTGTTGACGGGCGAAATTGAACGCTCATCAACTGGAGGGGTGGATCCGGTTCGGGGTTGTCGAAATAACCCAAGCCGTTTGGGATGATCCACTCCGACAGGTTTAGCGGCTCTGTTGGCCGATCTAAGTCCTAGGAAAACGAAAGAAAAACTAAGCTAAGAAACTAATCTAAGTGAAAAAAAAAACTACAACAAGCTATATACAAATCTAAAACATATATATACAACTTACTTACTAATATTATACAACAATAATTCTATGAAATTAAATGTTCATCTATCAACATAATTAGATCTGAATTATATATGTACAGTAATTACAAAATACAAATTTTGATCTAAATTTGCAAAAATCATTGGTAAAATATCTTATGACAGCGAAACCATTATTTTTGGATTTTTTATATCTTTTCTGTGAAAGAAGAGAAATGAAAACTAACTAAGCTGAGAAATTAAAATAATATTCCTAATTGTAAATCTGAACTATATATCTATCTAAACTACTGAGAATTCTCGAACTTATTAACTGTTAAATTGCAAATAACAAACTAACCTGAAGTAACGCTTCCTATTTGTCCTGTGCACAATACTTGATTTAGTTGTTTGATGGGAGGAAACCCGCACCAAATTTTCCACAAGATTCTTGTAAACGGGAAGCAACAATGCTCTTTGAATACAAATGACAGAACAAACAAGACATAAAACAACAACAATTTTATAATTTACAGATCATCACATTTAGATAAATCCTAGTGTGAAGATTTGTGCATGATTGCTCATTTAACCAAGAAGATTAACCTTCTATTAATTAAATTAAAACAGAGTAATTGCTGTGCATAACTGAGATACATCAGATATGGACAAAATTTAAATCATAACGCATCAACCTGTATCAAATCTTGATATATAAAGTAGTCAATAATTTGATAACAAATTAAAAAGCACAAAACTTGAACGAAAGTATGATAAATTGAAAGCTAAAGCTGTTACAAAGCATCCACTTCCATTCGAGTCTGTATAATCATAAGTCCATAGTCTTTGTTCTCCCAACAGTGATGGGTTCTTTACAAAAAATAAAAAGTATATAAAATCCACAGGGTAAAACATCCATATGGGAATTATCAAAAACAGTTTGCAAAAAATATGGGACAATCTCCCAAATCTCTATTTCTGCCTAGAACTAACAACTAGAAACAAAACTGTGTAATCAAAAGCTATGTTCTAAACTTGCACAACAGACCCAATTCCCATAGAAATTCGAATGTACCTGTAGATGGATAAAAATAAACAAGTTTAGATAATGTTTTATTTGTAAAATTAACAAAAATCTAAATTTTATGACTAGCTACAGAATCTCATGATTCTGTAGCTGGTCATATTTGCAAGCAAAATCATTTTAAATCAATCCAAATAATAACAAGAATGTATACGGTGAACTCTTAATTACTAATTCAAAACAGATCCAATCATTCACACTAAAACTAACTGAATCTTTTATGCCAATTCAAAGCAAACGAAATCGTTTTGAATTGATCGAATGGTAACAGGGATGTGTGCAATCTATCAAACAATTGTTTTGTTACTATTTAAAATAGACAGAATCATTTTGAAAATTCAAAATCAACGAAATCATTTTTGAATCAACAGATTATATTCTATTTATCAAACCAATTTTTGATACTAATCCAACGCATACACAAACGACTATGCTAATTCAAGACATGCAAAATCGTTTCTAAATAAAACCAAATAGAAACTAAATCAAACTAACTTAGAGCCAATTCAATCATTTATACCAATTCGAGAACAACAAAATCGTATTAAACCGATTTAACCAAAACATAGCTATAATCGATCTAACAATCAAATCTTTTTCACTGATTTAATGCAAACACAATTCAAAACGAAATCATTCTTGGTATTTCGAACATAACAAAATCGTTTTTAAATCTATCGAAACAAAACTATTTCTGAGCAAGCACGATCGGCTATGCTAATTCAAACCAAAAATCGATATTGAAATCACATACCTGGGCTTTAGGAAAATGATTCGGTCAGGATAACTTTGAGTTAACAAATGCAGTAGCTACCTCAACATTTCTGAAGACGATAGAACCCGTTGTCTTTTGCTTCTTATCATAATCTTGTAGCCTATGATTTTCCTTTGACAACACAATAACTCGTTCCTCCAATGATTTAATTTTAAATTGCAACAGAGGAACATCCGTGTAGTAATGTTCAATCCAAGAATTGCATTTAGTACATGGTGGTTGATCAAGCCGAGCCACTACAGTTGGGGGTTCTTTTAAATTACCAGGGGTTCCATTGTGAAACTTAATTCTCGGGAAGTTAGGGTCATTCTTGAGGCACGGTGGGAGGTTGGTTACGTAGTCGTAGGGTTCAACATAATAGAGACCGTGTGAATACGGGTATTCCTCGTCCAAAAAGTGTTCAATCTCAGAGTCTGAATCCTCGCTCAAAACAATAGGCTTTTGGTCAGTGTTTCGTTTGGGCTTGTTCTGAGCACATCTATCTATCCATCGTGCATTCTTCTTTCCCTTACTATTGGCATCGGTATTACCCTTGCCCTTCTTCCTTACAGGCCTCTTAACAATCTTAGTATTGTCTTTTGAGCATGGGTTGGGTATGGTGTCGGGTAGGTCGATGTTGGGACAGGTCGAGGGTTTGATAGCGGGTAGGAGGGTAGGAGGTAGCACGACTGGCCCAACGAGGGTTTCAGTGACCACGGTCTTGTCTACTTGGACACACTCGGTAGTGGAAAAGCCACTCCTTAATAGGAAGGCTTGCCAACAGTCACCTCTCATCCTTAAATGATGCACAATAATGATCTTAATCAAGAAGTGATGGAAGAGGTTGCTATCAGCCTTCTCCCTCTTAAATCGTTTCGACATTTTATACTGGCTGCGTAGGAGGTAGTGAGGCATATTCAAAGGAAAGTCTATGAAATTCATAAGCAATCGGATATGGTAAAGAAAAACTAAACCATAACGACCTTCGCAAGTCACAAATTTCTTAACAATGGCTAATAAATCATGCCGCCTGGGCTTGAGGGCAGTGACAGGAATACCTCTGTCACAACTAACAATTTTCCTCGATGTGAATAGGAGCGGCCATGGAACTTCGTCCACTTTCGAATTATTAAACCACCTCTGCCCTTTAGCTGGCAAACCTGTGGTTGAACTGAGGAATTCTTTGTCCAGTTCAAGCTGGATGTCTCCGACCTTGGCCCTGCATCCATCAAATGTGAGGGCAAACTGCTGGGCGACTGCAAGATTGAAACCCTCAAATTTTTGGATGAAAACTAACCAGCCATTATTCTTTAGGTCCTCACAAGCATTGTCAAATAGTAGCAGCGTTTGGATGCCATTAGGTTCTATGCGCACTACAGGTGCCATGGGAGAGAACACACAGTGAGCAGGGTAAACAGATAGGGGGTTAGACAAGGTATGCGCAGGACTGAAATCTCATAGGTTTCCCCAAGACCAACAGAGGTAACCCGAGATACAAGGCAGGCATTAATGCCTAAGTGTGCGAGGGTGGTGGAATGAAACAAACCCATGCAAAACATTCATATCGAAATATACAATCAACGACGCTATGGTGATTCAAATCACTATTGGTGTGTGTTAAAAGCAATGCAAACGACATGCCAATCAAACAACTATTGAAAACCATGATAAGTCGACCCGAATATTTACACAAGAAATAATGTTTGTATGATTTAAAACAAAACAATATTTTGAATTTAGCACCAAATATTTGACCATAAAACTTATGCGTTGTATGAAACCATTGCACCAAGGGTCTAATCACAAACAATAGAACATCAAACCACCATTGTATCAAGGACTTAATCACAATCACTAGAATACCATTGCATCACAAACTTATAAAATGAAGTCATATTTTTTATTTTTTTTGTGTCTAGAGGAATCAACAACTAGTTGGGCACGTGCTCGCGTTACACATGGCCGTGTTATCCAACCACTACCACTATAACCTCCAGGTGTGCCCACGATGCCCCTTACGCGGCACACAAGGTAAGTCGAGGGGAATTGAACTCGAAACCTCATGGAACTTCATTTTCACGGCACTTGCCAATTGAGTTGCCCCCCCGGGGGCTAAAATGAAGTCATATTAACAAAAAGGCAAAGTGAGTAAAGATTTGGTGTCTTGCCAACTGTGTGACCATCATTGAGTTAGAGGTGAAATGATCACATAAACAAGAGTAACCATAATAATCCAGTGACGATTTTAATGCCATCGACATGACTTTGAACTCAAGGTTTTCATCCTTGTAGTCGTGAAATAGAAAACAAAAGGAAGGTGTGTGAATGCACAAAATAATCATGTCGTTTTATTCAAAAGATTACGATGAGAATCAAGGGTTCCAAAACAATTGTGTAGGCAGCTTATAAGGATAGGATAAAAATGCGAAAAGGCTGCCAACAAGTACCTCGATTTATTTTTTCCTTAAATGATGGAACTGTTGCTAAGAATGTGGATCTGGAATCTAGATTGATCAATAATTACTATTGCCAAGTTTTCTAGAAGATAAAACCAAGATTCACCCAAAAGACTAACTTTCTTAGTAGGAATAATGACTAAAGCAACCCATGCCTCTTTTGGCAGTTCTTGAGCTAATGCTTAAATGATTTGTTGTTGCTCCCAGTGGCTGAAAACATTTTGACACCCTCAACAAGTGTTTGTTGCAACTGTATGTACTTCGAACTTAATTCTGGCATTTTCTTATCTTCTGTTTGGCAGAAGACAAAACAAGGTCTGGGAAGGATTTTAGCAGTATTAGATTCTCTTGAAAACTATGTGAAGGCTCCAATTCTATGCTCGATGATAAATGTGGAGTGTTTTTTTCCTTGAATTTAGACCTTTCTAAATTCACAACCTTGAAAACCCTGAGGCGATGTGAGTCATATGAGAAACAACAAGTTCTCAAGGAAAATGCACCTGTTTATGGCTCTTTTCTCGTGGCCAAGTGCTTTCATCCTCTCAAACATTCAAGCAATGTAGGTATTTTCACCACAGGACACCTATGCATGTGTTTACCGAACCTTTGCGTGATTTACTTACAAATTTTGACAATCGACACCTGTAAAACAGTTCATTGTCTTTAAGGCGTGTTAGTGAATCAAGACCCTGGATATTTGCAAGCTAGTACTTGAGTCCTTCTCTTGGAATAATGGTTTCTTACTCGTTTCTTGATTTGTGTGTAACCTAATACCTTTGCCTTGCCAAAAACTCCAACACGCAGATGTATTCACCACAAAACATCTGTGCACATATCCTCTGACTGCAAATTAGGTGTTTGGCTATTTTGCATTCAGAAAATTCGGTTCTACAGTTGTCTTTATCTTCCCTGATTGCACGCTATTGACACAACACCCATCCTTTTCTCGTGGCATATTTTCATGCAGCCTGATGGTTGTGTTTTATTTCTTTTATTTGCTAAGTAGAATCCCATGTGTATCGGGATTGCAAATGATATGAAGTTCATATATAAATGACTCATTGATGGAGTAAAAATGAAATGGTACTTAGCATTGGGATTTGCATGTTGACTTATGGCTTAATTCATAACTCAAACTATGGCATAACTCATGTCTTGACTAATGGTTGAGTTTGACCTTATGACTGTCGGAAGATTGGTTGTTGTCATTGATGTCAACCCTAGTCATGGGTTTTGGACCGCAAGATTGATAAATGTATTTGGACATGAAGGACAATGCACATGCATATACAAAACCCATGAATGGATAGTATACATCATGTTGTTTCCAGTGGTATGTGACACGTCATGTGGATCCTCATGGTTGAGGAGAAATGAATTTTTGAAGATGACAAAGTGAATTGAAGAAGGAAGTACATGTAGGCCCTGAAGATAATTAAAGAAAAGAATTACAAAATAAGAATGTGTCAGGTCGGCCCTAATGTTAAAAGGAAGTGACATAAATGGTAGAAATAAACATCATTATACATTCATTTGATACAAGTCGAATTTTAGAGGAAATAAGAAGAAAAGAAGGCCATATTTCAAGGGAGGATGAAGTCTTTTGGTGATGTGTTCCAAAGTATGTTATTTTTAGGTCATCTTACCATTTTTTCTATAAATTTTTTTCTAGAATGATTCAGATGGTGAAATTGCTATGTTATTGAGAAGACATATTAAGGTACCTCTGGTAAAAATTTCATATCTTGATTCACTAAAATTAGGGAGATACACTATGTGGAAGATAGGGTTTGTGACCAGTCCTGAAGCTAGTCAATAAACATGTGTTTCAGGTAAAATAGTCATAACTTCTTCATACACAATCCAAATGAACTAGGACCACCTCCATTGGAAAGAGTACACATTTTATTTTCTTGTGTGAGACTTTCATAATTGTATGTTAAATATTGAGCACGAGGTATGTTGTACAAGTTGGGTCTTATGAACAGACCATAATTGAATAAAGTCTACCATTCTTTCTATAACCTATTTTTTGGGGAGGATTCAAGAAGTGAAAATTGGAGGAGTTTTAGAGAATACATTGATTAATATTATCTATAGGATCAGAGTACTCCAAGAATTGAAGAATTGTATAAATTGAAGAAGTCTCAAGAAGCATTATCAGATACTATGTGATGATTGGTTGATGGTGATGATTTAATGTAAAGTTATATTATCTCTCATATACTCTTGGGTGGAAGGAAGGGGAAAGGATGGAGAGTTCAACTCTCTCTTGATATTGGAGTATTGAATATTCCTCTTGGAGGTTTATCCCTCCCTCTACATTTGGAAGCTGTAGCTACCTTTGGAAGTCATTACTTCCCTTGAACAAAAACTATTGATTATTTCTCATATATTGTGCATGGTGTATTGTGGTGTATTGGTGTAACTCTT
>ML823578.1:26755-57171 GCA_009831015.1 Picea engelmannii
TGCACCAGTCTGTCATTATATGCATGTCTGTATGTGTATGTTCATTATATGCTGCAATTGTGTATTGTTATCATGCATTTGCAGGGGGTTGGTTTGATTTCAGGATTGGGAGGTCTTTGAGGGTTCATGCCATGAGGGCGTGATAGAGTGTTGAGAATCTGACTACCGGTGCACAGAGGATGCGCTTCTGAACTCGTGAGGAGTCAGACAAAGACGTGTTGAGAGCACCAGCCTTGAAGTCAACAATTCATACAGAGGGAGGACCTTTGGGGTTACTGAACACCTCAATAGTCAAGGCAGTGTAGATGAAACACTGTTGTGGACAGAACCTGTTAGGAGTTATGCAGAAGATCTACCTAGAGTGTATCGATCGTGTGTACTGAGGTGCACGGAGGAAAGAACTCGGCTGTGGGTTCAAGAAGACCAAAATTCTGTTGAGGATTCTGAGGAGCTCCGTCTAGAGGACGTCAAGCGAAGTGCGTGAGTGCATAGAGATAGCGAAATTGTTGGGTGTTCTGTGCCAGAGATACCCCACCGGAAGGGCGTTGAGAGAGAGCGCAGATAGCCAGGAGGAAGAACTCTGTGAGTTCCATCATCTGAAGGAAGCATCCACTGAGGGAGCTTTCACTGGGTTACTGAATACCCAGAGCACTCGGCAATAGGTTGCTTGAGTTCGAAGACTGCCATGGGAATCGTATTCTCCATCTATGGGAGAAAGAGAGAATGAGTTTCAATTGTTTCTCGGTCTGAGCCAGGAGATTCCTGCATAGAGTGCAGTGGAATTCCCCCGCATAGAGTGCGTTGAGGGGCTCATAGTTAAACTCTCATTCTCGGTTACCAGGAATTACATTGGGTTCTTAGAGCCGCGCAGGAGAGGTGTAGGCCAAGGTTGAAGTCTCAGAATTGAGTCCGAGTACAAGTGACAGGGAATCTTGTTGCAGAGAGTGCACAGAGTCTGAGAGACCCAACATTCTGAGAGCCGTTGAGGTCAAACACAAACAGTGTACGCGAGGAGTCTCTGGAGGAATCGGAGGACTTAAGCTTAGGAGGGATAGTTCCATGGTGAATACTTTGGGAACAGACCCAGGAGGAGCTCGAACCGAGAGAAGCTTTGGAGCGGGAGAATTCTCCAAGGAAGTCGATCGTCGGATCGTGGAGAAGTTGCACAGGAGTTAGCCCAAAGGCGCAGAAGGGAACCGGCCATCGGATATCGGCATTTCGGGCTTCGACATTTGACGAGGCAAGAATTTTCGTGCTCATTGAAATCGCGAGTCGCGATTTCCAGATTTAGTTGGAGCCGTCGATCAGGGCAGGAACGCGTGGCATTGTATCCCGGGAGAGTCGGAGTTCGGCGCTCAGTGATTACGACAACAGGAGTTTTGCGTCGTGGATTCGCGATTCGATAAATCCTGAAGTGACGTGGTCACGTGGGACCCCAGGGAGTAAGTGGAAGACAGGTGGCGCGGTCACGGAGAATCAACATCTCGGTACTCGGGGTCTGTAAGCACAAGAGGTCTACCTCGTGGATAGCATTTTCCCCGAGAGGAAAATCCCTGGCACGGAGCCGTTGACTTTTGACCTGTCAGCATTCGAGACTCGACGTTTGAGTGGCACGATACAGTGTTACGAGCCTCGCGATATCGCGAGACCCGATCTTCCGATTCACGAAAGGGAGATCGCCGAGAAGGCTGTGGGTCAGAAACTCCCTAGGGAGTTGGAAGAGCATTGACTCTTCGGGCCGGTGAGAAAGAGAAGGTCCTGGTGAGGGCGACCGACTGCTGTGAGAGGGGTTTGGGTCAATGCTCCACAACAAATCAATATGAATGTTATCTCAATCATGTATAAACAACTAGTATACCATAACAATCATGTCACCACTGAATCACAAGAGTATTGATTACTCCATCAAACAAATCAACCAAAATGAACAACATCATAGAAGCCATACCAAGAATTCCCTAAGCATTCACAACACATCAAACAATAGTATCCATCAAGACAATAATGTGACCATACTAGTGTCTCAGTGATAGATCTGAGGCCATAGAATGCAAATTTGGAACCTGCCTCATCATCCAAGAGATTGGCACCAACTCAAACACAAATCTCCATGATTTTATCCACTATATGATCCCTGTACCCAGTTAATCCACATACATACTCATCCTATACACAGCCAGCCCACGTGTACCTTCAATGTATACGCACCCTATACACAGACAACCTGCGTATGCATCAAAATATAGGGTTTTCTGTGAATCCAAGAATTTTGTCGTCAAGAGCTCCGACATTGCCGAAAATTTGATGCGTCCATGAGATCCTCCTCTCTCTCTCTTTCTCAGAATATATCTTCAATCATGCTCAAGAGATCCACACCAATAATATGCTCTCATAGGAAGCTCTCCATCAATACTCCAAAAGATATTCACAAGAATCTCTCCATTGATCCACAAAAATGATGATCTATAAGATACCATAGCTATCTTATTTATACTTTCATCCTCTAGGTCACTTAACCCATTTCTAGGTCACTCAACCTATTTTCCTTATTTTAGGGTTAACCACATTCCATAAATAGAAAGTTCTCCAGTACTTTATCATTTAAATATTCCTTCTTGATTTTGTCACTTCTCTTTATTATTTAAATAATCCATCTTGACTTTGTCACTTTATTTTATCATTTAAATAATGATTTCTTCTTTTAGGTCACTTTGAATTGTTTGACCTTGGGGGATTCAAGCCTTCATATGGGGGTCCTCCAACTTTGTAGAGCCATAACTCTCAAACCATGAGGAGTTGTGTGACATTCCACATACCACCGGAAATGGCATGACAAGAACTATCCATCTAGGATGGTTTCACCAACAACGTCATTGAACTTCATCTCATTATTCGACATACAAGCATGGGTCCTCCAACCGTTATTCTAGGATAACTCAATCCGCAAAGCGTCTTCCTGTGAGGGCTTTCACCATAAGGGGACCACTTTGGATTTCATCTATTTGTGCACCTTATCAATAATTATAAGACAATAATGAGTCATGTTTTCATCAAACAAACTATGTATCATCATGTATCAATGACAACTCATTGATCCATCTTCATCTATGCATCATATCAATGATCCATCTTTATCAATTGGTTTCCAATTTGACATATATCATTCTCATAAAGGACTATGCATCATAAAAATGATCCATATTTATCAATTGATTTCCACTTTGACATCTATCATTCTCATCAAGGACAATACATATACTTTTTTCATCAATCATCAATCAATCAATCCTTTGACATCAATCAATCAAACCATTTTCATCAATGACACATGATCCAATGATATCCCAAATAATCAAACCATTGGAATCAATGACAACATGATCCAACATATTTCTTGGTTATCTGTTGGGTTTGGTACTACTTCCAGAATTATTCTATCTTTCAAAGTTACGGTGCTCAGGGGTGGCTACATGCCTATGTTTGGGTGACAATATTATGATATTATCTATGGTTAAATGAGTACATCTTAACATCTTCAACTTATAAACTTTGTCCTCATGTCCCTTGACTTCAAAATCGGGTGGTTGATCCACATATACTTCTTCTTGCAATATTCCATTCAAAAAGGCTGACTTTACATCTAACTGGTAGATCTGCCACTTGTTTGGAGTTGCAGTGGCTAAAATGTTCCTTACTGTATTTAACCTTGCTATAGGAGAAAGTTTTTCTCCATAGTCTATGCTAGTTTGTTGAGAGAAATATTTGACAACCAACCTTTCCTTATGCTTGTCTATATTTCCTTTTTCATTAATTTCTTTTTTGTATAACCACTTGACACCTATGCTTGATTTGTCTATTGGCATATCAACAAGATCCCAAGTCTTGTTCCTTTTTATGGATTTAATTTCCTCATTCATGGCTTATACCTAATGTTCCTATTTTATTGCTTCTTCAAAAAAGGCTGGTTGACATGATTGTAAGGAAAAATGACCTTGTTGCTCAATGTCATTATTCTGCTCACAAATTTCCCTTATGCTTCTTGTTCGCTAATTTTATACTAAAGAGGACGGTTCACTATTGGAAGAAGAACCATTTCTAGAGTGTTCTTACTGTATTTGTACTTGTAATCTTGTCAGTCTTAGAGGATGTGTTTGTTGTTCTAAATTTTCACTTTGCTCATCAATTTGTTGCATTGGATTTTGGTTGTCCAATGTTACATTTTCTTTCTCACTCCATGATTTATTCTCAAGAAATTTGGCATCCCTTCTCATCATAAAATTCTTGGTGACTGTATTGTATAATCTATAGGCTTTTGATTGTTCATTGTATCCTATGAAGATACATTTTTCACTCGTTTTATCAATCTTCTTTCTTATCTCTTCAAGGACATGTGAAAAATCATTACAACCAAAAATTCCAAAGTGAGAAAAAATTAACTATGTTCCACTCTATGCCTCTTGATGTACTTTATCCTTGGCACTTGTTGTGGGTACTTTGTTGAGAATGTAAACTAAACAAGCCACAACTTTATCCCAATAGTCATTAGGAAAGTTCTTTTCTCTAAGCATATTTCTGGCCATGTTCATGACAGTCTGATTTTTCCTTTCAGCCACTCCATTCTGTTGTGGAGTATATCTAGTTGTATTCTGCATTGTAATGCCATGTTGTCTAAAAAAATATGCAAAATCCTTTGAATTGTATTCTCCTCCTCCATCTGACTTGAGCACTTTCACATATTTTCCACTTTGTTTTTTTTCTTCAGCTTTGAATTCTTTGAACTTTGAAAAAGTGTTAGACTTATTTTTAAGAAAATAAATCCATATTTTCCTGCTAAAATCATCAATAAAGGTGAGAAAATAAAATCTACCACTAATGGATTGGGTTTTCATTGGTCCACAGAGGTCTGTGTGAACCAATTCTAAATATTCTTTTACTTTATGGGATGATGTTGGAAAGTTGTCTCTCTTATGATTTCCAAGTATACAAATTTCACAAGGACTATCTTGTTCATTCAAAACAAAAATACCTTTGACCATAGAATGTTTTTGAAGAAGACTTAGACTCTTAAAAGTAAGATGACCAAACCTAGTATGCCATAAGAGAGTCTCATATGTGTTTGAGACATTTTGGGAATATCCCTAGGACAAATTGACACTTCTTAAATTTAATGGAAACATCATATTCTTAGTCATTTGGATTTTTGCAATGAGTTTCCTACTAGGTGATTTATCCAGAATTAAGCATGTTGATCCTTTGAATAACACATCATATCCATGCTCCATCAATTTTTATACACTTATCAGATTGTGTTTAAGGTTTGGTACGTAATAGACATCATGTATGTATTTCTTCTAATCTTGTTTAGTTAAAACAAAAATAATATGTCTTCCTAGAGATTTTACATGAGAATCATCACCTAGAGTAATTTCAAATTTGATAGTAGTATCCATGCTAGAAATCAAATCATTGTTACCTATCATGTTATTTTTGCAGTCATTGTCCAACAACCAAAGGTTCTTGGAATGACCTTCTTCAGAGGTATGGAATGACAAAAACATTGTTTCAGAAGTTTCTCCTTCACTGTTGGAGACATTTACTCTGCCTTTATTTTGATCTAACTTCTTGTTTCTGCTTTCACTCTCATAGTGACCATACTTTCTGCAATAGTAGCATTTAATTTTGGAGTTTTTTGTCCATTTTCTCCCTCTTCCTCTTTGATTCTATGAGTCTTTAGGTTTTTCTGACTATCCTAAGTGTTCTTGTGTGTGTTTGTCATCTACCTTATAGTTACGTCTGTCTTTTCCTCTTTGATTTCTACCTTTGGTTCCTTTACCTCTGCCTCTGTTGAAAGTGTTTTGAGTCTTGAAAGCATGTTCCAATGACCCTTCTTCTAAATTGAGTCTAGTTTCATGTGAAAAAAGTGAACCATTATTTCTTCTACTAAAAAACTAGACAAATCTTTAGATTCTAAGATGGTTGTTAAAACCATTTCAAGTTTATTTAGAAAGATTATGAGGAATTTTTCAACAATCCTCGTATCTTCAATCTATTCATGAGTCATTATGATCTATTTTACAATACCCATCACTCAAGTCATGATCTAGTCAACATTCTCTGTCTCAGTAATCTTCAGGGTTTAGTTCTCAAATTCTAAATCTTGGTTGTATTCACCTTATCATTTCCGTGGTATGTTGATTTGAGAATGTCCCAAGCTTTTTTTTTGTGGATTCACCAGTTATCTTCGAAAAAATTGAGTCATATACTGAATTTTTAATCCATTATTTGACTTTGTTTTCTTTCTTCCTTAGTTTTGTATGGGAATTTATTTACGCATTTGTCATGGCAGCCAAGTCTGCTATGGGTGGCTTTGTGCCATTTTCTACTGGTTCCCAACATTCCTGAGCCTAGAGGAATGATTTCATCTGCAAGGAACAGAACTTGTAGATCTTTCAAACAAGAAAATGTCCTTGAGTTGGCCCTAAATTTCTAGAGGACGTTGTTGATGGATCTTAAACCCCTTAACTCAATAGTAGGAACCAAATCCGCCACCGAGGCCTAATTAGACTCTGTAGAATTTGTGATTGGAATGGTTCTCCAGATCTCGCGATCCGACCAATTTAATCGATGGGATTTATGTTTTCTTGTGGAGGCATCTCCTTCAGTGAGGATTTTCTCTTTAGTTAGGATAAATGTGAGAAAAAGTTGGTATAAACCAACTTGACCACATAGCGATAAGGAAGTATAAAGACTTGGAAAGGTCGGGCTCGGGATAACCCTCACTCCAACATGCAGACAATGATCTCTTACCATAGGCCTAGTAATAATACTTTAACTATGTGAGCACTTGACCACTAGCTGAGATTTTAACCTAAACTATCCAAGAAACAAAGTGAGAGAAAATTTAACTACTGCAGAAGAGGTTGAGCTTGGGATAACCCGTTGTTCAAACATGGAAATGATAATCCTATACCACAAGCCTAGTAATAATACATTAACCATGTGAGCATCCAATTACGGTTTGAGAATACTAATTATTATAAGAAAACATTTATATGATAAGATCAATAGCAAGCAAAATAATTCATCTACCATAATCCTTCATCATATATCCACACAACGATTCATCATTTCCATCATTAGAGAAAAGAACACCAAAGCAATTGCACCAGATAACTTGACAATATATTTGATAGGTCTTACTTGTTACATCTTCTCATGAAATGAATAGGAAATAGTTCTTCTCCAGGCTCAATTACACATGCATATGATGAAAACAACTTCGTCTCTGGTCCAGAAGGACTTCTTCATTCATATCAGCTCCAAAATAATTCTTAACAACTAGAAAGAAAAGAGTTCTTGCAAAAAACCATCGACGCTTATTATTCGGTCAAGGCCTTAACCTAAATTTCTATCTGAAGTTAATGACTAAGTGTGGTTCAAGAAACACAAAATTGCCATGTGGCATCTTCTTTCAACAACTTCCTAGACAGTCAACTCAAGATATCTTCTTGAAAAGGATGGTTCTTCTCATATTCAGACCAACTAACAAGCAGTTCTTCACAGGTTTGGGTTCATGGAGATCTATGATGATTCATCAGAACCACATATATTCCTCTGATATTTGTTGCATGCACTCAGTACTTGACCAAACTAGAGTTCAACCGCTGTAGCATCGCTTAGGCCCTGATCGGATGTTCGGAAAATTGTTGAACTTGCCCTGGCTTTGCATCGACCACCTTTGCGAGTTCTTCGGTCCATAGCGAGCCTCGTTCAACATGAAACTTGACTACGTCACTCATGTCAGAGAAGTTGTCGGGGATTCCAGACCAACATCCCCCATCAATTTGGTGATTTAGTCTCAGCATTTTTTTCAGTTCTTCGGTGGAGTCATAGGACAGACTTTAGTTAGTGATCGGGAAGTTTCTCCCTGTAGTCAAAACAAAAGTAGTTTAGCAATTAATCAGCCTATAATTTGACATAAATAAATCAAAAGATCAACACGTACCTGTGCAGCTTGCTAGTCTAAGTCGTTTTTAATACTTACGTGATCCCGAACGCATTTTTTGAGTGATCTGTGAAGCTGCCTCCCTTCTTCAATTTTAATGAGCACCTCAACATGTTATAGTGTGGCTAGATCAAGTACGATAGACATGCATGTATGAATTATCACAGTACTTACTTGACCTTTGGATTCATTAATAAAGGGCACCGAGGATAAATTATGCATGTGTGTGCTCTCGAGGGGTCAGATATCATACAGAGAAAGTCATTAAAAAATTCCAGAACCTATACTATCAGGCGTACCAAATGTCATTCATCAATAACGAAGGTCCATAAGTTCAAAAAGAATGAAAGGATCGTGCCGCACATTTTCCTACAACCTTGATCGACAACGCTTTCATGTTCTGGACAACATCCATCGATTAGCTCCGACGTGCCAAATTTTCAAACATCATGTCGTGAGGTGAAGATATTATGTTGGCCAGCCTAGCATCACTCCTTGATTTCCCTATAAATTCCATGAGCTTTGCGAGCAATCCTTCTCATATGTCGAGCTCATATTTTCTGAAAATTTGGTTTGGTAAATTTGTCTTGGCGATGTCTAGCTAAGTGACTCTTTACCGTCTGTGGACACTTTGAGTCTCTTACGCTGTTGCAATTATGGGATCTCCTTCAAGCATGGGAAGAGGTCTACGAGGCAGTCAGAGTGCGATATCTCACCCTTCATGGCCCTAGGATTCCTTTCTGTGGGTTTCGAGAGGTATAACTATCGGCCTGGAGGTAGCGTCATCGTCCAGGGATGAGCTTGGGGTGGTCGCAGATACGTCTGGGAGAAATACATTGGAGGTTGCGCCTTCTCCAAGACCGAAATCATGGAGAAGAGGAAGGCCTAAGAAGAAAATTCGAGAAGGAGAGGGGGACTTCCCCAAGGCCGAACTGAAGGTACATCCATCCTGCGAGGAATCTGTAATGCCCACCGATCAGTTACAGTTGGTCATGACAGCCAACAAAGGAGGCGAGAGAGGAAAGGGGAGTTCAAAATCATGGGGTTCTTCCATAAAAAATTCCACTCAACAACTAGAGTAGGATCAAATTGCAATAGCCGAGCTCTACCAAGAGAATAGGGAACTGCGACGTCAATTGGTGGAGAAAAACAAGGGGATATATCCACCACAAGGTCGCGGGGGAAGCGTCGTCTGGCTGCAGAGACAACTTTGAGAGGCACAAGACACAATTGTGGAATTGCGTGACACGCAGCAGATGGCAGTGACAACGGAGCATATGTCACCACAAAGTGTGAAATACAAACTGAGACAAGACCACAATAAAGGTGACGCATAGTTAGCGGGTTCTTGCTCCACATTCCTGAAAGTGTGGTTTAACACCTATTTTCCCTTTCTTTGTAAAATTTTGTAATCTTACGGTGACCGGGCCAGTTAGTCGAATTGTCGGAGTTTATTTATTCAAATGTAAACCGAGCGTGGCGGAGGGTTTTCCCTTTTGATTATATATATATATATATATATATATATAATTTAAGGTATTATTGTGAATCAAACGTGTATTCTTCTTTAAATTTTTTGCACAAAAGAATATTATATCTTTTCTCTTTTTTCATCATGGTTATCACGTCATGAGTTTGTTAATTATTTTTCTCTGTAAAACTTTGACATCAACTTCGGTTATTGAAAATATTTAATCACGTGGCTAAAAATCATGTTTGAAGGACTAGAGGCCACATTTGACAACACCGAGAGTAATTGAAGTGATTATTACGTCAGTGAAACAATTAGTTCCCTTTTTCCAATACCGAACTTATTTCGGGGTTCAGTGGTCAGCAATGTTGCTTTTATTTCTCAAATGATTTTCATCACCTTAATATTCTACCGACGTCGATATTCATAAGTGAGTCGAGAGAAACTTGGGTCACTGCTTCCTTAAGAAATCCGCTGAGGCCAATTCAATGGATCGTCTGTGATATCTATGCCTAGGATTATTCGTAGGGTGAGGAAAGTCTTGAATCTACCAATGCCAATGAAAACGAAGCTCAATTTTTTTTTTTTTTTTTTGGACTTCTCAGGCAATTTTAGTCACTTTACACATTTTCCGATGTCGAAATGTCCCAAGCAGTTTAGGGAAAATTTTAGATTGTTGATTCTTTTAATCAAGGTTAGTCCCTTTTAAATTTGACAAGGTTTATTACATACCCCAACAGACTTTATAACAATCAAAATATGAAAACATAAAAGTTAAGCGCGGGTGGCATTTTCATACTGAAGTAGAAACAAGTGGTGCTAGGCCCAAGTGGTACCCAAAAAAGTAGAAAATACGCCCAAAATTTTTAGGGTGTGTTGAGTGCTCAACAAATGGCGATTCATTGGGTGAAAGTAGAATATCTATTCCTCCTCCATAGCTCGGTTGATACAGAAGTTGAAGGGGAAATTAAATGGTCTTATATCAGAGCTCCCTTTTACCTGTGCATTTGAAATTGTTTAGTTAATTCTTCTGGATCTACCTGTGGGGTTTCTTAACCTCAATTCCTCCCTCATTTACCATACCCTAACTCATGCCCCATTTTCTTTTGACAAAATATCTGGTAAAGTATTCACTGGTGTTAAGCCTTTAATTACCTTTAATCACTTGCTATGGTGTTACTCTACTACTAGCGAGCGTCTATAGCCCCAGTGGAGTCACCTCAACATCACAGACATTGCTCCACTGCCATGGAGTGTCCATAACCCTGAAAAAGATATTTGCATACCCTCTCCCACTGTTCACTCCATTTATATCAACCTTTATTCGGTGAGATGCCCAGAGTGAGTGAGAGAGGATGATGTCTATTTAACTTGCAAAGAGAGGTGGTTAAGGTGAATCCTTTACTAGTTCCACCTTCGGTTTCACGTAATCCTTTTCGGCCTTTCCTTCTTCCCCTTAATGTTTTCCCAACCACTAAGCAGACACTTCGAAAATTTTTGGAAGTTGTTCAGCTACGCAAGTCAGATTAGAGAACTCCTCAAAGCAACCGCGGGTTCCTTGATGCTTCCGTTATTGAGTGTGAGCCATGAGTTTGGAACAGAGATCACTATATCGCATGACTCGAGATCAACCACTGTCTTTCCAAGAAAAACCCTTTAAAAGCATAGGGAACAAAAGTTGCAGGAAAGAAAATCAAGTGAAACCATAATCAGAGTATCTGCAACAAAGCTTATGAAACACACATACAAAATAAAAATGAAACTCAAAAGAAGTTTTATTTTTTATTTTATTATTATTATTATTTTTTATTGAAAATGTTGTTTGAGGACTTGGACACTGACTGGCAGAGCTTCAGGTTCAGGATCATCTAGAGGTGACAGTCATGAAACAACCATGGCCAGGGAGTCAACAAGGATATTCTTCGCTCCGAAGATCATAGTGACATTAAAAGCTTCAAAATGATCCACCGATCGACGCACCTTGCATTGATAATTATTTGAATGCGAGGGGCTACAATGTACAACAATTTTTAACTGCTTGATAATAATCTCCGAGTCTCCAAAAAACTTCAATTCTTTGACATTTAGGGCTATGTATTTCTTTAACCTTTGTACCAGAGCTTCATACTCGGCAGTGGTATTCGTACATTCAAATTCAAGCCTACAGGATAAAAAACGATGTTTATCTTTTGGATTAATAAGGATACATCATGCCCCAGATATTTCCTTTGATTTAGTTCATCAAAGCACATAGTCTGGATTTGTGAGTGAGCACTGCCCCTTCCTTCCTCCTCGTCACCTTGTTGCTTTCTTATCTTTTGTTCGGGGTTTTATTGAACATATTCTTGGCAGAAGAGGGTCCCTCCTGCCGGCGTCGACTCTTGGTTTCGAAAAACCAATTCAGAGTTCTGGGTAATAGGGACATCATATGGAAAAGGGGGGTAAATCCTGAAATAAGAATCACAGGAATAATTACCTAGCACAAGGAACTCCATAGATGAGGGTTCATTTGGGGTTTCCAAGTTAGTAACATTGTGTTTAATATACCTCTCCCTGTCAATCCTAATAATGTATTTGTACCCTTTTAATGGTAGCCAGAGGTGTGCCCAATCTGTACTAAAGTATCCATTCAGTTTTTCGGACCAATCTCGGGTCAATAATAGCCCATATGCCTCAGGGATATCCACTCCAATGATGTCAATCACCTGCACGAAACTAGGGTGTGTCGCTATCCTGATCATCACATCTTTAAGTTCCCAAATAACCTTGACCTGGGTTCTATCTAGTTGTATAACATGCTTATCGCTTTTGAGAGGGACAACACCTAGTTTATAACAAATGACCAAGGGCATGACATTAGAAGACGCTCCGGAATATACTAGAAAATTGTGAAGATTCCTATTGAAGACTTCAAACGTTAAAAGGAAAGGAGGCACGAAAGGTCTCTCCTTCCTGCTTTCTGATCAGGTGTTTATTGTTGGTTTTCTTGCCAAATCTATAGGGGGTAGATTCTTCTCTCGACCACCGCTAGTGGCTGGGTTTTCTACCGAACTTAGAGCCTGGAACATAAGGTCTTTCTACTAAGGGATTCTACATACAACCATAACTGATATATTAGCTTTCAACTTCTTCAAATCTTCAACTACGTTATAATCTAGCCTAGGATATTCTCGCGTATGGATTCTGAGTGGATTTTCACTGGGAGCGTGATCTGGATTATTTTCGGCACGAAATGAGAGCGGAGATATAATAAAGAAATGCATAGAGATATTGAAAATATTCAATAATCTAACAGAAATGTATCAGAGATGCAACCATAAACACAAATATACAGTAATACATGATTTCTATTCATCAAGGAAATGTATAGAGACTGTAAAAATACAGAGTGAAAGACTCGTTAGAATGGTGGCAACTTATCTCTGAGAAGAGATGTGACAGCTACTCGCATTCGCAAGAAGATGATTACAATGAGGCTCTAGAGGCATTTTTACAATAAACAGGAATGCCAGAATTCCTAGACATACAAAAACCTAACCCTAGGAGATGAAGCACCTAAAGTCATGTGGGCCCCGTTTGGGTAAGTTAGTACATCAACTTCCCAGGGTCGTAACTTCTGCATACAATCTCTGTTTTAGGCGTATGATAGCTCGTTGGAAAGGTATCGTCAAGGAGATTCATTTTGGTGGATCAATTATTAATTTATCTATCATTGAGAATCTCTATCTCGAGAAACCTTCATTTTGTCCCTCAAAATGGCCCCGGAAGTTAAAACCTGCTAAAAATAGTAAATTTCCAAAATTGTCAGAAAGTTGTTTTGAGCCAGTTGGAAAAGGTGGATGGCCATCGATATCCACCTGGATCAATCCTCCCTCCTTAGGAAGAAATGGTCCCCATTGCATTGAGTTCCCAGGGGAGAAGGAAAATCATTTGTTGAATCTGCATCTTGGTGAGCTGCTTGTCTTGCTGGAGACGTCACGCTGCTCAGTTTGTGGAAGTCTGTCACGAACCTTTTGAGGTTGAGGTTGTTCAAAAATTCAGGCTACATGAGAGGATGATGTGTAGAAGGAATCTTTTCACTTTGCTGCAACCTTGCCGACTTGCTTCTGTTTGATAGAAGGTGCTTGGGGCGAGGCTGTAGTGGTTGCAGTGTCCTTCTGTTCTCCTTTTGAACAGATTGTGAAGAAGCTAAATTTTGCAGTATGAGATACTAACTTGCGTCACTTTTTAGGTGGAACAATAGTCAGAACTACCTCTGGTATTCTGTAGAGATGACCCCCCAGAGAAACAATGACACTATGGGGTTGAGACTCATAAATAGCATGGCGCTTCCACATATATGGTTGGCCCAAGAGAACATCATAGACATCCAGTGGGGCAACATCACATAATACCTCATCCTTGAAGGGTTGGATGCCATATGAAAATTGACATTGTTGGTTGACATAGAGATCTCGTCCTTGTCGAATCCACCCGATGTTGTATGGCTGCAAGTGTGGTGTTGTCAACAATCCCAACTATTTGACGACCTCTGCTGAGATGAGGTTTTTCTGGCTTCCATTATCAACAATAAAATGTAGCAGGGTCCCCTTCACCCACATCTGTGAATGAAAAAGGTGCTCCCCCTCCTCAGGATATTTTGGTTCTTCTGGTTGAATTGTTGTGGTCACGACAATAGCAGTGGGGTCTGCGTCAATGATCTGTCCTTTACCAGTATTTTCAGAATCAGATTTTGAATCAGGGTTTGGCTCGTTGTATTTGATCTCAGCCACCAATGACTTTTTTGAGCGACATTCATCAGTGTTGTGCCAGGGGATTTTGTGGAAATCACACCATTTTCCGGTGTCCTTCTTTATCTTCCCGCGACCCTTCTTTTTCTGTGTCTTGGACTGGTTTTCGGGAGACTATTTTTTAGGGCTGTCTTTGTCATACTTTGGTTGTTGTGGATTTGTAGACCCAAATTACCATTTGTTCTGGTGGTTAAATTTATACTCAATTTTAACAGCATATCGATAAGTAGCACCGAGTGATGAGATGTACAGAAACTCCATTTCAGTCTGGATGTATTTGTGTAGAGCCCCACGGTATTTCAGAACCAAATTTCGCATTTTGTAATTGATACCCAACTTGGTGCAAAAGGTATGGAAGGTATTGGTGAAATCTGGAACTGCTTGGCCCCTCTCTTTCCGTAGTGTGGTCCATCTCATGTATTGGTCTTCATAGTTGCCAACAGGGTAATACTGTTCCTTTACTACATCCATAAAAAAATCCCAAGTGATATCGACCCCATATATTCCAGACTCCTCTGTGGAACTTTGCTCCCAGTAAGTTTCCCACCAATGTTTGACATGAGGGAGAGATTTAAGGAGTGCGAAGGTGATCTTTTCTTTGTCAGAAAAATTGTGAACAGAGAAATAACCTTCTAGTAGAGTTAACCATTTTTCTAGGGCTTCTGCATCTATCTGTCCTTCAAATATAGGAATATCAAAATTAACTTGTACCTTGAAAGGTGAGGTGCCTCCAAATTGGTTGCTTGTTGAATATGCGCCTGATGCTATCGGTAGGCGTTTAAGGATGTGGGAAAAATTCTCCATCATTTTGTCCCTCTGTTGCATGAGAGCTTGCTCAAGCAACAGATTGATAGGATCGTCTGCTCCATCGATTTTATTTTCTTCCGCCATTGAGGGTTTCTTGGGTATGTGAGAGAGATTGTCTTCAAGAGAGACAATCTTGACACCCAACTTGCTATACTCTGACCTCGTCAGGGACATGCATTGAAAAAACGATCAGGAGCAGCCTGCTCTGATACCACTGATTCGGATTATTATCGACACGAAATGAGAGCGGAGATATAATAAAGAAATGCACAAAGATATTGCAAATATTCAATAATCTAACAGAAATGTATTAGAGATGAAACCATAAACACAGATATACAGTAATACACGATTTCTATTAATCAAGGAAATGTACAGAGACTGTAAAAATACAGAGTGAAAGACTCGCAAGAATGGTGGCAGCTTATCTCTGAGAAGAGATGTGACGGCTACTTGCATTCGCAAGAAGATGATTACAATGAGGCTCTAGAGGACCTTTTACAATAAATAGGAATGCAAAAAGTCCTAGACATCCAAAAACCTAACCCTAGGATATGAAGCACCAAAATTCATGTGGGCCCCATTTGAGTAAGTTAGTACATCAACTTCCCAGGGTCGTAACTTTTACATACGATCTTTGTTTTAGGCGTATGATATCTCATTGGAAAGGTGTAGTCGGGGAGATTCATTTTGGGGGCTCAATCATGCCTTCAACTATAATTGAGAAACTCAATCTCGAGAAACCTTCAATTGGGCCCTCAAAATGGCCCTGGAAGTTAAAACCTGCTAAAAATAGTAAATTGACAAAATTGGTAGAAAGTTGTTTTGAGACAGTTGGAAAAGGTGGGTGGCCACTGATATCTACCTTGATCAGAGATATAGGCATTCTCGGGTGATCAAGAGTTAATTTACTTTGTGAGACACGGGTGGCATCGGTATCTTTTGGGCCGGGTTGACCCTTACTACGTGTTTGTACCATTGATATCTCTGTGGGTGGTGCCTAAGGTTTAAACAGATTGTCCGAAGAAACAATCACATCAGGATCCCATATCAACATGGTCGTGTCTTGTGGGGGGTCAACCTCTTCCTGATCGACGATGTTAAAGGCCAAACTATTGGGTGGTTCGGTCAGAGAGAATTTCCCTAGAAAACGATTGGCCATTAAATTCATGGCATTGACCCACTGAGGACATTCCCTTTCTGAGTGGTTCTCTTGGTGGTAAGTACAAAAAAAATCAGATGCGACATTACCTAAGTCAATTTTTAGGTTGGCTAGGGGAGGTTCAATTTCTTTGAAAGGCTATTTTCTTTTAAAGAAAGGCTTATAGGGTCTTTGGCCTTAGTTTCCCTCACCCACATTTCTTTTCATATCTATAATCTCATTTCATAGTTTCTTGACCATGCGTTGCACATCTTCTATATCCCCATTACCCTTATCGGGAGTTGGTTCAGTCGTCTTCCCTAGCGGTATAGTCAAGAGGAGTCCTCTCCTAAGAGGGGGTTGGCTTTCTTTTCTCGCTAGAGATGCCTGGCCTTATTTACACCCTTTCATTTGGAAATCTATTGTCTTGGCCTCTTCGAGATTCTCCGCAAGGGTTTGATTAGTGGCTCTTTTAACGAACATGGAAATAGAGGCTGGAAGAGCATTATCATAGACCTTGATTTTCAACTCTTGAGCCAGTTTTATTGCGAGCTGAAACTTGTTTAGGATAGTCGTGAATATTTGATTAAAATATTTGACCCTTTCTTTGGGGTCATGGTGGATGCGAACAATTTTACCATAAGGGCTCCCATGGTAGTTTCTTCGGCAAAATTGTCTAGGAAGTCCTTTTGGAACTTAGTCCAGCTGGTTATGGATCCTATTGGCAAGTTAAAATACCAAGTGGAAGCTAAGTTCTCAAAATTGTAGGGGAAAATTCTGCATACCACGTCTTCATGTTGAACGTTCATAAGACTCATTGCAAGTATGAAATTTTTGATATGATCTTTGGGAAATCCTGAGGTCTCAGGATCATACTTGGGGAGCAACTTTTCCAGGTGCCTAGGGAGATTGTGTATTCTTCCAGGGATGGACATGGCATCCCTGACCAACCAAGGTTGGTTGCCTTGAAGTGGAACTCCTCTCTCCTCCTCATGACCATTGTTCTTTTCCATGTCTTTGGAGTCAGAGTTAGGCTCTTCCTCTTCTGAAAGATCATTAGGTTCGGACATGTTTCCTGCTGGCGTCTCATGTATGAGGTCAAGAGGTTCTTGGATTTCAGTGATCACGAAGTCTATTAAGTCTTCGATGGAGTGTACAAAAACTTCATTGGGAGTGCTGACCACTGGTCTTCCTTGTTGTTTTCTTCGAGGGCGAATGGGGGTGAATGGAAACATGTCGATTTTCCAGGCGTAAGCTCTAGTAATCCTTCTAAACTTATTCACTTCCTCGTGAGGGAGGGCGTAAGGTATTTCAGGGTGAATATATCCTTCCCTGGAGTGGGGTGAGTTATCCACTTCGGGAGTACTCGGTAAAGGTGGGTTGTCTGTTGGATGACTAACCATGTATGTGGGCCATTACGAATCTATAGGTTGTTTAAAATATCATATAACTTACATATTTAGCCATTCATTCTTAGGCACTCCTTCTAATGTCGATTATGTTGATGGGTCTTAAACCCCTTAACTCAACAGTAGGAACCAAACTTGCCATCGAGGCCCAATTAGACTCTGTTTTTGATTGGAATGGTTCTCCATATCTCGCAATCTGGCCAATTTAATCGATGGTATTTATGTTTTCTTGTGGGGGCATCTCCTTCAGTCGGGATTTTCTCTTTAGTTAGGATAAATGTGAGAAAAAGTCGGTATAAACCAACTTGACCACACAACGATAAGGAAGTCTAAAGACTCAGAAAGGTTGGGCTCAGGATAACCCTCACTCTAGCATGAAGACAATGATCTCTTACCACAAGCCTAGTAATAATACTTTAACCGTGTGAGCACTCAATCACTAGCTAAGATTTTAACCTAAACTATCCAAGAAACAAAATGAGAGAAAATTTAACTATTGCAGTAGAGGCTGAGATTGGGATAACCCACTGCTCAAACATGCAAAAAATAATCCTATACCACATGCCTAGTAATAATACGTTAACCATGTGAGCATCCAATTACTGTTTGAGAATACTAATTATTAGAAGAAAACATTTATATGATAAGATCAATAGAAAGAAAAATAATTCATCTACCATAATCCTTCATCATATATCCACACAACAATTCATCGTTTCCATCATTAGAGAAAATAACAACAAAGCAATTGCACCAGATAACTTGACAATGTATTCGATAGCTCTTACTTGTTACATCTTCTCATGAACTGAAAAGGAAATATTTCTTCTCCAGGCTCAATTACACATGCATATGATGAAAACAACTTCGTCTCTGGTCCAGAAGGACTTCTTCATTAATAGCAGCTCCAAAATAATTCTTAACAACTAGAAAGAAAAGATTTCTTGCAACAAACCATCGACACTTATTAATCAGTTGAGGCATTTATTTATAACCTAAATTTCTAACTGAATTTAACGGCTAAGTGAGGTTCAAGCAACAAAAAATTTCCATGTGGCATCTTCTTTCAACAACTTCCTAAACAGTCAACTCAAGATATCTTCTTGAAAAGGATGGTTCTTCTCGTATTCAGACCAACTAACAAGCATTTCTTCACAGGTTCAGGTTCATGGAGATCTATGCTCATTCATCAGAGATGCATATATTCCTCTGATATTTGTTTCATGCACTCGGTACTTGACCAAACTAGATTTCATCCATTGTAGTGTCGCTCGGGCCCTGATTGGATGTTCATCAAATTGTTGCACTTGCCCTAGCTTTGCATCGACCACCTTTGTGAGTTCTTCGTTCCATAGAGAGACTCGTTCAACATGCCACTTGAATATGTTTCTCATGTCAGAGAAGTTTTCGGGGATTCCAGACCAACATCTCCCATCGCTTCGATGATTCAGTATCAGTGTTTCTTTCAGTTCTTCGAAGGAGTCATAGGACAGACTTTAGTCGGTCATCGATAAGTTTCTCCCTGTAGTCAAAACAAAAGTAGTTTAGCAATTAATCAACCTATGATTTGACATAAATAAATCAAAAGATCAACACGTACCTGTGCAACTTGCTAGTCTTAGTCATTTTTAATACTTACATGATCCCGAACGCATTTTTTGAGTAATCTGGAAAGACGCTTCCCTTCTTCGGTTTTAATGAGCAACTCAACATGTTATAGTGTGGCTAAATCAAGTATGATAGAGATGCATGTACGAATTATCACAGTACTTACTTGACCTTTGGAATCATCAAGAAAGGGCATCGAGGACAAATTATGCATGTGTGTGCTCTCGAGAGGTCAGATATGGTATAGAGAAAGTCATTAAAAAATTCCAGAACTCATACTATCAGGCGTAGCAAATGTCATTCATTAATAACAGAGGTTCGTAAGTTCAAAAGGATCGAAAGGATCGTGCCACACATTTTCTTGCAACCCCGATTACTGGCACTTTCATGTTCTGGATAACATCCATCGATTAGCTCCGACATGTTGAATTTTCAAACATCATGTTGTGAGGCAAGGATATTATGTTGGTCAGCCTAGCGTCACTCCTTGATTTCCCTATAAATTCTAGGAGATTTGCAAGAAATCCTTCTCATATGTCGAGATCATATTTTCCAGAAATTTGGTTTGGTAAATTCATCTTGGCAATGTCCAGCTGAGTGACTCCTTACCGTCTATGGACACTTTGAGTCTCTTACGTTGTTGCAGTTATGGGATCTCCTTCAAGCATGGGACAAGGTCTATGAGGCAGCCGAAGTGTGAGATCTCACCCTCAGCGCACCTGTGATTCCTTTCTGTGGGTTTAGAGAGGTACAACTATCGACCCGGAGGTAGCGTCATCTTTCAGGGATGAGCTTGGGGTGGTTGTAGATACGTCTGGGATAAATATGCTAGAGGTTGCACCTTCTCCGAGACCAAAATCACGGAGAAGAGGAAGGCCTAAGAAGAAAATTCAGGAAGGAGAGGGGGACTACCCCAAGGCCGAACTTAAGGTACGTCCAGCCTGCGAGGAATATGTAATGCCCACCGATTGCTCGTAGTTGGTTGAGACAGATGACAAAGGAGGTGAGAGAGGAAAGGAGAGATCAAAATCGTCGAGTTCTTCCATCGGAAATTTTTCTCAACAACTAGAGCAGGCTCAAATTGTAATAGCTGAGCTCTACCAAGAGAATAGGGAATTGCGACGTCAATTGGTGGAGAAAACCCAGGGGATATCGCCGCCACAAGGTCATGGGGGAAGCGTTATCTAGCTACAGACACAACTTTGAGAGGCATAAGACACAATCATGGAATTGTGCAACACGCAGCGGATGGTAGTGACAATGGAGCATATGTCACCATAAAGTGTGAAAGACAAACTGAGACAGGACCACCGCATAGGTGATGCATAATTAGCAGGTTCTTGCTCCACATTCCCAAAAGTGTGGTTTAACACATCTTTTCCCTTTCTTTGTAAAATTTTGTAATCTTACGACGACCGGGCTGGTTAGTCAAATCGTCGGAGTTTATTTATTCAAATGTAAACCGAGCCTGGCAGAGGGTTTTCCCTTTTGATTATATATATATATATATATATATATATATATATATAGACGTGGTGGGTCTTTAGCGATAGCATCGGAATGGTGGTATCGAGATCCTTACCTTAGTGGTAGGTCGGGTATAAGGGGACGGTAGCATCAATGAAGCATTTAGCGTAATAAAGGAGGGTTGACCCACACTGATATTGAGGGGCCCGAGCTCTGAAGCACCCACATTAGCGGTAGGTCGGTTATCTATTTGCTTTCACCATTCATATGTTGGTCACACCCCTTATAGGCATGGTAGGTCTGGTGGTCTATAAGGGGTGTGACCAACATATGAATGGTGAAAGAAAATAGATAACTGACCTACCGCTAATGTATTAAGGCATTATTGTGAATCAGACGTGTATTCTTTTTTAATTTTTTTGCACAAAATAATATTAGATATTTTCTCTTTTTTCATCATGGTTATCATGTCATGAGTTTGTTACTGCGTTTTCTCTGTAAAACTTTGACATCGACTTCGGTTATTGAAAATATTTAATCACGTGGATAAAAATCATGTTTGAAGGACTAGAGGCCACAGTTGTCGATACCGAGAGTCATTGAAGTGATTATTATGCCAGGGAAACAATTAGTTCCCTTTTTCCAATACCGAACTTATTTTGGGGTTCGACGGTCAGCACTGTTGTTTTTATTTCTCAAATGATTTTCATCACCTTAATCTTATACCGACGCCGATCTTCATAAGTGATTCGAGAGAAACCTGGGTCGTTGTTTCCTTAAGAAATCTGTCGAGGCCGATTCAATTGGTCGTCGGTGATATCTATGCCTAGGCTTATTCGTAGGGTGAGGAAAGTCTTGAATCCACCGACGCCGATGAAAATGACGCTCAACTTTTTTTTTATTTTTTTTGGACTTCTTAGGCAATTTTAGTCACTTTACACCTTTTCTGATGCCGAAACATCCCAAGCAGTTTAGGGAAACTTTTATATTGTTGATTCTTTTAATCAAGGTTAGTCCCTTTCAAATTTGACAAGGTTTCTTACATGCCCCAACAAACTTTCTAACAATCAAAACATGAAAACATAAAAGTTAAGCATGGGTGGCATTTTCATACTGAAGTAGAAACAAGCGGTGCCATGCCCAAGTGGTACCCAAAAAAGTAGAAAATAAGCCCAGACGTTTTAGGGTGTGTTGAGTGCTCAACAAAAGCCATCTAAAACATTTTTTGCAGAACTTCAGATTTAAAAAAATTACCTTTTCCAACTATTATAGCAAGATTTTCCTCACCCTATGCAACTTGCTTAGAAGGCCTTTTCCATTTCCCTATGCATACTTGAAGTCCCCTTTTTCACTTCCCAAATCTAAAAATCATATTTTCCCACATACACACACCCTATTAGTTATACAACATGCGTATACGCAGGTTGCACCAATATAGCCCACACACATCGGGTTTGGTGCTCAAAATTAAAAATTGTGTCAGTTTTCCATGTCATGTCACAAGATCCATGATCCTTGGCCTTCCATATATTGGAAAGGTTATGACTCGACCCTTTAGTTCCATTTGAAGGATATAAATGGGCCATATCCAAACCGTGAAAGAGGAGAGAATTAAACTTTTGAGAGCAAAGCTACTTTGGAGAAATTATTCACTTCATATTGAGTCTGCATCCCTTTGTCCTTTGGAGTCTAAACACATTGTTCAACACCCAAGCTCTTCCCTCTTTGATGGAGAACCTCATTGTATCTTAATTGAGCTTTCCTTTGGTGGAGGATTGAAGTGGTGGAGACCCAACAGGAAGGGACTTAGTTTCTCGGTTCTGAGATGTGCCAACATGGAACTTTGTCATTCATACGCTTCTGTTGATTATATTTTAATAGAAATACTCTTTTCTCATCCAATTAATATCTTGCAAATATTTCAATTGTTATTCCATAGGCATATTTGTTACGAATATTGATGGATTATGGCATATATGTGCTATCACCATATGCTTGCGTATCTTGGTTGTTGAGGACAAGTTGCAGGTATAAATCTTTGAGTCAAGTGCTCAACGGTGGTATTCTTTGAACGTTCAAATGAGGTAGGTTCTTTATCTTGTCTTGTTATCATTTTCATTTATATAACATACTTGGGATTGTAGTTGATTTCTGTAGTCATTCTGTCTGTTGTGGTTTACCCCTTTCCAACATTTTTTAAAGATTGCATAGAAGTAGTCAATAAGTGTCACCCTTTCTAGGTGTTCGCTCGGAAGATGCGCTCGCATCCATCCCCTCTTCACCTAGTAATCATAGTTGGTCCCTTCACCAAGTGAGGGGTGGATTTTATGGACTATAACCCAGATTCGGTTGGGGGGCATCAATATATTATTGTGGTCATAGACTACTTCACTAAATGGGCAGAGGTTATGCCTACTATTAAATCTGATGGTAAGAATGCGACATTTTTCGTGTTCAATCAAATTATAGCCCCATTTGGAATCCCAAGAGAGATTGTCACTGATCATGACAGTCACTTTCAAAACAAAATGATGAAAGAATTAGCATAAAAAATGGGGTTTAAGCATGGTCATTATTCCCCTTACTATCCCCAGGAAAATGGACAAGTAGAGGCTGTGAATAAGTCTCTCAAAACCATTTTGCAAAAAATTGTCAGCCAATGCAAATCTAACTGGCATGTAATGTTTTACCCTGTTCTTTGGACATACCAAACCTCTTTTAAGATTTCCACCGGTTTTTCTCCTTTTCAGTTAGTACGCGGTGTGGAGTTGATCCTTCCTATTGAATGAAAAATACCTTCCCTTATACTGGCAGTTAAGATCCTACCTGACACTTTCGATCTTGAAGAACGCCTCATACACTTAGAACACCTAGATGAGAAATGTCAAGATGCCTCTATGGTTTTCGAATCAAATAAATGACATGTCAAGGTTTAGTATGATAGGTTTGTCTATCCTCGACTGTATGATGAGGGTGACTTGATCCTCTTGTATGATCAAGCCAAAGAAATGTTGGGGGTATGCAAGTTTAACCCCATGTGGCACGATCCTTATATCATGCGATGTGTTTTAGAAAAAGGAGCCTACGAATTAGAAGAGTATAAAGGGAATATGTTGACTGTGCCTAGAAATGGGATCTACTTGAAAATATATTATGCATGATCCCCAAGATTGGGCATAAATCTTTGTATATTAGTGTATCTTAGCATATATATATATTTTCCTTTATGTCATCAGCTTACTTATCAAGTTTTCCCTTGGTTGGTATATGTCAACAGAATCTTCACCCAAAAGAGTCACACCCATGCACGGGGCATGCCCACCACCTGTCGCTTCATAGCCTCTGGAAGATTCTATACATGAACCATAGGAATCACGTGCTTCAAATGAGACAGGTTCCCCTGCACATTTTGAAGCACTCTCTTTGCATCTCCTCCCATTGGTGCATCTCCCCAGTTCCTTCGATGATGTCGTGGGAATCCATATGGTTGTCACGGACCCACATCTACACAACAAAGCAATTGTCAATACTTGATACCATCCAAAAATATTTCCATTGTTTATTCTCTTTGAAAAAAAATGAAATATGTAAAAACATTTTCATACCTATGTCTTCATAGGCAGACTCTAGTGGAAACGACATATATGGATCTCCTCCGTAGTTGATCCCAACATATAGGTATTCATCTATTTCTATCACCTGTCAATGCCACGAGATGAATAACTCATCATTGTAGGGGGTTGATACCCTACCACCTCCTAACCGACTCATCACCTCGATCCACCATGACATGGCTAGATCATGCAGTTCATGTGGAATGATTTCCACTCTAGGGATCAAACTTGGAACCTGCTCAAAGAAAAAACTACATAAGATAGATGCAAACCCAAAGTTTATTTTCCTCCCATGTTTGAAATCTGTCAATTGTCTCTTCATGTTATCCAGTAGTGAGGTACACCAGTCTTAAATTGTGGGTCGCAAGCACTCTACTGCATATAACATGAGTGGCCTTGATGGCTAGTGCAATGAGGTTGACCCCGTGATTCATGTAAGTACGAGAACGATGATCTTCAAGCTCAGGTTCTTGATCGCCCTGATGGGGAGTTGACTCCCCACTTTGTTTATATCTGCAACACAATGGGTGGTGATGTAGTCCTCTATGTTCATGCCACCCCCAGCTCCCTAGGCTTTGATATTCACCACCTCGATCCAATGAGATAGTCCTATGATGAAATAAATTTCCTCTACTTCAATACTCAATGGTTTCCCATCGATATTGAAGGCCTTTGTATCCAGATCCCATAAGTTTACTAGCATTTGAAGCAACCTACTTGAACCCTCATTCCTTTCAGAGCCCAAAATTTGTAAAATCCACATATTTTTAGGGCAAGTTGGGCCCTCACATCTCTTTCCAATGTTGCCTCAACTTCCTCTCTCTCTCTCTCTCTCTCTCTCTCTCTCTCTCTCTCTCTCTCTCTCTCTCTCTCTATTCAAGTACCATCCTGTAAGAAGAAAACCCTTTTTTGAGTCAAAATCTCTAAAAAACTTGTTTGTGGACTTGTGTGTGAGCTATAATGTTAAAAATCATGTGTAGGTACACATATACATGGTCAAGCTTCTCTTTTCCCATGTACATGTCTTTTCCCATGTACATGTCTCCACATACGCGGACCAATAAAATACAACTCTCGTACACACTATTTCATAATTTGCGCCCTTCAATACTAAAAACTTGGGGCTTAATTTAAAATTGTAAACCAATATAAATGAAGAGGAGGGAAATGGAACTTACTTGTTCCAGACAGTTTTCAATTCCGTCGCTCGTAGCTCCTGCAATCGACACTTGAAGATCGTGGGAAAATTCGTCCAAAATGCACTATTTGGGTAAAAAAGTAAATGGTATGGTAAAATTGGTTATTTTTACTATTAATAGAAAAAATTTACCCACTTTACATAGTTTTTGCTAATATTTTGACCTAGTGGACTAATAATGCAATGGAAGGAGTTGGTTTTGGTGGTTTTATCCAGGGAGTTTTGCGGTTTCTAGCATCTTTTCGCCTGTTCGTGACTTCAATAGATATCTTATTTGACCAACATATAGGATAGGTCATCACTCCATCTTTCATTTTTTCATTATCCTATGACTGTGATCCATATGCCTTAGGTACTAACCGATTTATTAGTGACACAGAACCTCCTTACTTCCATTAAAAATGTATTTATTGAATGGTAGAGGCTTACCAAACATGGGTTCCCTAGTTAGAACCTCTATGCCATTTTGTGCCCATGCAGAGATTATTCCATAAATACTAAGAGTCCCTTATAGTTCCAATATGAATTTGCATTCGAGCCTCATATTCTTACTCATAAGCATGTTTACCTATACCTATGGTACTCCCACCGAGTTTTGTTTAAGCCTTTTCTGTCTCTCTCAAAAGCGAAAAGATTATCGAGTGAACTTGTCTCTTTAACACTCATTAATTGGATTTGAAAGGACATCTATTTGGTGTAAGTTTAACCCTTTTTCGGACCAAGTAGACTAATTTCGAAAAATGAATACTCTAGTCACTAGTGACTAGAAGAGTTCTCCTCGGTATCGTTTTATACTTTTTCAGGCCTAGTGGACTAAATTTATGAAAAAGGAGATTCTTTGGAGTTAAGTTTTAATTGCATCTCATTCTCTTTCTTGCAGTATTGAGCCTATTTCCAGTTCCCACTTTCTCGATTATAAGCCTATTACCTCAACAATTTTCATCACAATCCAAGAAGATACTTGTTTATATCCTTTGCAGCTTGACACCTCCTACCCTATGAGGAAACATTCCCCCGAGTGTCCATGTCATGTATGCACCTCCTTTCATTGAGCATAGGCATGTTCCACTGTTGGAACTAGTTTCTTACTCGTGACACTCTTTTCCTCCTCTATATCATAACATTCATTTGTCTGTGAAAAAACAAAAAAAGATGGGTGAGAAAATAATTTTATCTTATTTTGGAAACAGTCATGTCGCCTTTGAACAAAGAACACAATTTTGAGTCCTCTTGTCATCAAAAGTTTGGTTTTAGCATGCCCTTAGGAAGCTGAGCTCATTGCTTAGAGTTTACTCCTCTGATTGGTTACTCTTCCAGTCCTTATGGAGAATTTGATTGATGCCTCCCTCATAATAAAGTTTCATCATTAAGTCTATGTTTCCAGATTCCTCCATATGTCTCATCATATTGTTCAAAGGAAGTCTATAAGCATGTGTCAGCCATTTCTCAAAACTCTTGATTTTTCATGTCGGTCATACCCTTAGTGTGTCTCAGAGTTACATGAAGTTGTAGTCCTACCATCCACCCTGGTTCTACTTTCATTATGAGTAGGTAACCTTGAACCCATCAGTGGACATCTCCTCATTGGTCATTGACTAGGGGGTTTCCCTTGTGTTCGACAACAAGAAATCTATTCACACATTGGGATTCGTGCAATGTCTTGGATTCCATTAGCCTTATTGGTGGTTTCCTCTCCTTTGTCGACAATTTTCCTTATTGGCTACTATTCAAAGGTTTTTTTTTATGCACTACTTTCATCTGGTGCATGTGAAAGATGCATAGGTTCGTTGGTTCGTGAACATGTTCTTCATCCGAGTTCCTACAAATCATCAAGATATCGCTTTGTACCTTGTGATGACTGATGATAGATGCCTTAATTCTCTCCTTTAAATGAGTCTCCTTCCATCGACTTCAACTCATCTATTATGGAAATGATACCTATAGTCCTATGAGTACCTAGAGGCTTGCAGTCATTAGTGTCAGGTTCTCTCGCCATAGACAGTTGGGAATACATCAACGTCTCCTGATCAATGGATTCTTCAAGTGTTCAACATCAATACCTTTATTCACACTTGTAAGAATTTACTCGGTTCCTTGATACCTACTTTCATTATCGATAGGTTGACTCAATTTTGTTAATGATATACCTCAATGACCGGTAATCAAACGAAGTCTCATTGTGTTCAATCTCAACTCCTTTATTCACATAATGTAGACTTGCACCTTTGGCGGATTGTGTAGAAGACTTGAAGACATCTATTTATAGTAGCAACTTTCCTGAGATGTTTCTATCATTCATTGGACCGGTACCTATATGACTTCAGTGATCATGTGAGATCAGATTGTGCTCCATTGTATACAAATATCTTCAGATTGATTTTGAGACTGTTTTTAACTTCTCCTTGTTCGTGACTATGAAAATCTATGGCATGTATCTACTTTGTATTGCCTATTCATGAACATGAACAACTGTTTGGTATAAGTCCACATGGATTTGCAATGTAATTCAAATTTGCAGCCATGTGTACAAAGTCATTATGGATTGTAATATTCTCATGAACAACTAGTTCGTCCAATTGGGTCTCCCTAACTCAACTTCTTGGAATTATAATGTATTTCTACCATCACAAATACTCTTCTGACCTCACACATTAGGGGGCATATGTTATAGAAATATTTTCCTCACCCCATGCAACTTGATCAGAAGTCCTTTTCCATTTCCCTATGCAAACTTGAAGTCCCCTTTTGCACTTCTCAAAGATAAAAATCATATTTTCCACATATACGCACCCTATCATTTATACAACATGTGTATACGCAGGTTGCACCACTACAACCCATGTCCATCAGGTTTGGTGCTCAAATTTAAAAATTGTGTTGGGTTTCCATTTCATGTCACGAGATCCATGATCCTTGACCTTCCATATACTGGAATTGTTCCGAATCAACCCTTCAGTTCCATTTGAAGGCTATAAATGGGCCATATCCAAACCGTGGAAGAGGAGATAATTCAACTTTTGAGAGAAAATTTACTCTGGAGAAATTATTCACTTCATATTGAGTTTGCATCCCTTTGTCCTTTGAAGTCTGAACATATTTTTCAACACCCAAGCTCTTCCCTCTTTGATGGAGAATCTCATTATCTCTCTTATTTGAGATTTCCTTTAGTGGAGGATTAAAGTGGTGGAATCCCAGCTAGAAGGGAATTATTTTCTTGGTTCATAGATGTGCCAACATGGAAGTTTGTCATTCATACACTTCTGTTGATTATATTTTAATAGAAATACTCTTTTCTTGTCCAATTATTTTCTTGCAAATATTTGAATTGTTATTCCATGGGCATATTTGTTATGAATTTTGATTAATTATGCTATTATATGTGCTAACAATATATATTATCACCATATGCTTGTGTATCTTGGTTGTTGAGGACAAGTTGCAGGTATAAAGCTTTGAGTCGAGTGCTCAACTATGGTCTTCTTCGAACGTCTGGACGAGGTAGGCTCTTTATCTTGTCTTGTTATCTTTTTCATTTATATAGCATACTTGGGATTAGAGTTTATTTCTACAGTCATTCCGTCTGTTTTGGTTTAACCCTTTCCATAGAGTGATTTTCTTCGTAACACTGATGGGATATATAAATTTGGTGAGGAAACTCTTGTCCTTTGCGAGCCATAGACCCACTTTAAATATCAACTGTGTGAGGTCATTGTATGACCTTGATTATATTAAGGTCTTCATCCAAGTGAAAATACTTGAATATTTGGTCATAGAATCATTAAAAATGATTCCTAGGAGGTACTCCAGGCTTAACCCAAAACCCAACTACCAGTGTGCTCAACTCAACCCTAACATCGAATGCAAGGGTTAAGTGTTTGGGACAAGTTGACAATCATTGAAAAACTCGAGAGAATCCCAATGGAATTAGGCCAGAGCCACACCTTGACCTCGATATTTTTATGAGAGATTGCCTTTGGCTCGGGCACAGGCCCTAAATTTTTTAGGCTTGCTAAATAATGCCCAGTCCAACGCTTTCTCTTGAAATTCCCGTCACTTTAATTTTTTTTTAATATTGCAGAATGCCAAAATTTTTGTGGGTGTTACTCCTCATATGCATGAGGATTTTATCATGGGTGGAATACACTGCCTAAGCAGGCTGCACACAGTTGGTTGTGATTTGGACTATATGTATATAGTTGGGTGCTTTCCATGCAGAGGGCATGAACCATGACAGGATGGAGTTGCACTCATACCAAATGCTACCAAGTACTGCACTCATGGTCACTAAAGACCTAAAGCTATGAGCTCCTGAGACTTTATGATGTTGTGGATGAAAATGGAAATGTGAAGCTCACAATCATGGAGCTCTGTGGATTCTTAAACAAGCTTGGAATGTCGATCTCTGATGAAGATGTGGAGTCTATGGTTGGCCTACTATCTACCAATGAAGATGGAAGACTCAAGTTCTATATATATATATATTGCTTGGTGTGTTAGCTCCAGTGGTTGGGGTTTCCCATGATATATTTTTTTTATATAGTGAGAAAACCTATCATTATTGAGTTGTCAATCACTTTTCAAAGATAAAATTTTGTTGATGTATTTTATTTATCTTACCTTACTTATATCCTTAACCTTTACTTATATTCTTATCAACTCATTAATATAAAAAAAGAAAAGAAAGAAAACATATGAGAAAAAACCAAATATCCACTTTCATAACAATTGTTTCATAGAAGCGGGGGCAGCTCAATTGGCAAGTGTCGTGATATAGCGTGTTATGTACGATGAGGTTTCAAGTTCAAATCCCCCCAACTTACCCGTGCCTGCGGAAGGGGCATACGTATGGCACCTGGAGGTTATAGTGGTAGCGGTCGGAATCGACCCCGTGTCACGCGAGTACGAG